>SEYY01002588.1:0-10000 GCA_009176605.1 Armadillidium nasatum
TTTTTTTTTTTTTTTTTTTTTTTTTTTTTTTTTTTTTTTTTTTATTTTTGATTTTTATAATTTGATTTATTTCAGTTCTCGTGATGATGGTTAAAAGAAAATAACCGAAACTCAGATTTGTTAATTTTAGATTTATTGTTTGATATTAAGAAAGTACAATGTAACTGTCTTCTATAAATAATTAAGACCATTAAAAGTTAAATATTAATAAACTAATGTTAAGTCCATGTCTGGCTATCCTATTTGTAATTAAAATTCTGCTCAATAGGAGCACAAACATATAACCTTAATAATTCCAATATATATATATATATATTATATATATATATATATATATTATATATATATATATATATATATATATATATATATATATATATATATATATATATATATATATATATATTATATATATATATATATATATATATATATATATATATATATATATATATATATATATATATATATATATTATATATATATATATATATATATATATATATATATATATATATATATATGGGTCACCGGGATGCTCTAGTGCAGTGACCAAACTTTTTCAAGCTGGCGCCCCCTTTCTTAGCTTCCAGGTGGATTCATACTGCTCCCTCCCCCCCACTACCACTACTCACACACATGCGAACACACTTTTTCTTTATTTTGGTACAAATATATATATATATATATATATATATATATATATATATATATATATATATATATATATATATATATATATATATATATATATATATATATATATATATATATATATATATATATATATATATATATATATATCAGGGGTGTGTGATGCCTATTTTGGGTAGAGGATATATTGGATCATTGATGAATACTTTGGTTACAATATTGTTTGGACATGTTATAACAATGATATGATTCCTGTATATAAGACAGCTAGAGAAAATAAAGTATTCTAACATAATGTATAAAGAATGAATTAACTAAAAAAATACAAATTTAACATTTTCCTTTTTTAAATTTTACATTTTAAAAATATTCTTCATTCATCCATCAAAAAGAGAAAGATGAACTCGAAAAGACAATAAAATTGTGCCAAAAGATGTTATAAAAGATGAGAAATTAAGTACTTCAATCACCAATTCCGATACCAGTTTTAATGAAAGCATCTATGAATCTCTTCTGAAATCAAAGAAAATTTTGCATAACTATCTATTAAACGCTAGATAATAATTAGAATTTGTCTTTTGAAAGAAATTTTATATGCAAGTTTTACAAGCTTTCCTTAATTCTTCCATTTTAAATTCCGTTTCAGCAATAATATTTGATCGCGGTATATCAATAACAGAAACTTCTTGGGACCAATGAGTTTTGTAACATTTTTCCGCAGCTTTTCACTTAGTTTCTTTAATATTTGACAATAGTTTGTCATATTTGTCATTCTTAAATTTTGTTAGAAAACCATTTTTCTTGCCAACCAAAATCTATGAAACTAACTGGTTTTTCAAGTATTTCTTTCCATTTTGGTAATAAAATTATTAGGGGAGTAAATTGCTCGTGAATTCCATCGACCACTAAGAATTCATGGCAGAGATAGCCAATTTATATTTGGTAATTTGCGATTTTCCTTATATTGCCTTTCTTTGATTTTTTTTTAACTTTGGTTTTAAACCTTATGAAACAAATTACTCTGACGTTTTAGGAAAGTACAAAAAAAACGCTATATTAATAAACTTTAAACCTAACCCTGGGGGAGCGCTTTAAAAATTCAGAAGAATGATTAGCATATTCTTAATGAGTATCAAAAAATTCATCGAATGCCACTGAAGAGTAATGTTTTTTTTCATTGTCTTTATATATATATATATATATATATATATATATATATATAATATATATATATATATATATATATATATATATATATATATATATATATATATATATATATATATATATAATATATATATATATATATATTATATTCAGTATATAAATAGATTGCTAAAGGAAAAAATAATAATGAACAAAACACTAACCAACACACTAAACGCTTAAATCCTAACTGAAGAGAAAGCGTCAAGCTTACCGCTTGTATCTTCCCTTTAATCGTAGATTCTGGCAAAAATGCTAAATGTTTTCGCGTATGCGCTACCGAGTAAAATTTTATCACTTTTATAAAGGTAAAGGCGGACGCTTACGAAGCTCTGTTTTCATTTCATATTTACATAGAAAGAACTCAGATTTATATTTTCAACTTACTAACTGCTCTTAATGACAACCTGTCGCCCACCTACCTCCCCTTTTCGCCTCACGTCCCCCCAAGATCTTTTCACAGCCCACAGGGGCTGTACTGCCCACTTTGGGAAGCGCTGTTCTAGTGGATAAAGGCATGGAATTTCATTTTTAGTGCGCGGTAAGTCTTGTTCGAACTCCAGAGATATTTTCTTTTTGTCTTCCATTTTCATAGATCCTTTTAATTCTTTAAATCTATTACAGATTGCGAGAATTTTAGCAGTATTTGAAATAAATTACAAAGTTCGAGGGAAGGATATGTTGATATGGCGATATCGTTCAGACGGGAATCTATTCACTTAAAAAAAAATAATTAAAAAAAACAAGATGTGAAGTGTATTTCTAATGGATAAGCAATGGACTCGAATAGATTATTTTTGTATTCGCTCTGAGAATGATATACCGATTTGAAATTGTAATAACACTGAAGTTTTCCTATTTCCAATACTAACACTTTAATATATTAATAGATATTTAAAGGTTTCCAATATCTATGAAGAAAATGTTCTAAAATGTTTAAAACAAGACTCGATAACTGCAACTTATCGACTGAAAATGTACCGCAAGGCCACAAATCTAAAACATATCGTGTTGTCTCCGCGTTATACTGTTTATGTGTGGTCGGTTATTCAAATTGTCTCGTTATACAGAATGCTTACCGAACCGGTATCGTACTGATACAACATTAACCCGTAAGGAAAAAGTTTTATCTGAAAACTAAGTTTTTCATCCCCCTAGATTTTTACACAGACTATGAAGAGCACCTTCAGTTAAAAAATTTTCAGGCTAGCGAGCAACTATGCATGTCTTTGGTTGGGTAAGGATATCTAGGCTTTCTTAACAATATTTCTACTTCATCTAACAAACATATTTATCTTTTTGATACAAGATATAGATAAATTATTTATGTCTGGTATCAATAGAATGAAGAATATATATATATATATATATATATATATATATATATATATATATATATATATATATATATATATATATATATATATATATATATATATATATATATATATATATATATATATATATATATATATATATATATATATATATATATATATATATATATATATATATATATATATATATATATATATATATATATATAATATATATATATATATATATATATATATATATATATATATATATATATATATATATATATATATATATATATATATATATATATATATTGGTCAGACTGCACTTTGGTCCCCTTAAATATTTCAAAAACTACTAAACGTAAATTAAAAAGGATAAAATTTTTGGAATCCTTGAAGAATTTTGATAAAGAAAATTAAAAATAAAAATGTGAAAAAAAAAAAAAAAAATTGTTTGTGTACGATAATTGAAGAAAATTCTGGCTTATTATAATTATTTTTATTATTTAGTTTTTTAACGAACCTCCTTCGACTTATTTAACCTAGACTACCGAAGATTGCCGAGGTATACAGGTCTAACCGATTGCTGGAGTGTTGCCGTGTGATAGAAGCCTAATGACATATTACACCATATATATATATATATATATATATATATATATATATATATATATATATATATATATATATATATATATATATATATATATATATATATATATATATATATATATATATATCACATATTTTACAATTTTTTTATTCGATCGCGAAATTTATCGAGAAATTGAACTCATAAAAAGAGACGCTGCCAGACGTACGATGTCGTCCAGCGTATTAAAAAACTAAAAATTACGTACGTATTAAAATTATTGTTTTTTTTTTTTAATTCCCAATTTTTCATTATTAATTCTTCAAGGATTCCAAAAATGTTATCCTTTTTAACGTACGTTTAGTTGTTTTTTAAATATTTAAGGGAACCAAAATGCAGTCTAGCATATATATATATATATATATATATATATATATATATATATATATATATATATATATATATATATATATATATATATATATATATATATATATATATATATATATATATATATATATATATATATATATATATATATATATAAAGTTGATTACTTATATTGCATTATAATAATAAACTTAAACTAAGAATACTAAAAGTTATTAAAAGATGAAGAATCAATAAAGTTCATGTAAACAGACACAATAATTGTTCGTCCAAAATTTTAGAAGAACATTCTGTAATTCTGAATTGGACCATTAGAACACTGACTAGTATATCTACACAATGATTAGAGATACAACCATTAAAGAAAGCCTCAAGTCCTTAAGCATAGAAGAGTTCTTATATTTTTGAAATAGTAAGATCATGTAAACAATGAAATAAATATGGAGGATTCATTGTTAAAGTGAACCAAGTCCATGAGACTCATTTCTGAGAAAATGGGCCTCAAAGTTCAATAGCTGCATTAATTAACATTGACTTCTAATTATTCTTGCTTTCATCTGGCGGAAAAATATTGATCCATGGACTTGATTCACTATTACACAGAAAAAAATAACATTTTTAATCTACCATAGCAGTGCTAGTGCAAAAAGGGCAAAATATGGACTTGGTTCACTTTAACACTGAACCCCTATAATATATATATATATATATATATATATATATATATATATATATATATATATATATATATATATATATATATATATATATATATATATATATATATATATATATATATATATATATATATATATATATATATATATATATAGTGATGGATCGGATGTTATATTTTCCAATTTGCGGATGCGGATGCGGATGCGGATGTTGAATTTTGGAGAGAGTGCGGATGCGGATGCGGATGCGGATGCGGATGTTGAATTTTCGAAAGTGCGGATGCGGATGCGGATGTTGAATTTTCAAAAGTGCGGATGCGGATGCGGATGCGGATTTTGAATTTTCGAAAAGTTCGGATGCGGATGCGGATGCGGATGCTAATTTTAATGAGGATGCGGATGCGGATGCGGATGTTAATTTTGATGCGGATGCGGATGCGGATGCGGATGTTAATATATATATATATATATATATATATATATATATATATATATATATATATATATATATATATATATATATATATATATATATATATATATATATATATATATATATATATATATATATATATATATATATATATATTTCACTATCACCTTTCCCACTTTCGTGAGGTGGTGCCCACCACAATTCCCTTACAAACATAACTATTCTTACCTTTCAACGCTTTCACCACCTCCCTCCATCTCTGTCTCCACAAATCTTCTACCCTCGTCTAAACTCAAATTCCTTCCATCAAAATCACTCTCACTCCATCCATCCATCCATCTCCACTTCGGCCTTCCCCTCCCCCTCCCCCTACCCTTCCCCTATCTACATCGGATCTACGTACCTTGCCAACCATTCTGTTCTCTTTCATTCTTCACATATGTCCAAACCATTTTAGCACATCCTCCTCCTCTCTATCAATTACACCCTTCTTCCATTTACACATCTCCCTTATTCTTTCATTTCTAATCCTATCAATCCTTCTCAATTTATATATCGCTCTCAAATCTTTCATCTCAAAGACATTGAAACTTTTTCTCGACCGAGCACTTATCGTCTTTGTTTCACACACACATACAATACAGAAGGTGAACACATACATTCAAACATTCTTATCTTCATTTCTTTCGAAATTTTTCCTTTCTTCCATACTTTTCTTAGGCATCCAATACTTTCATTCCTTCTACCACTCTGTTCTTTATTCCTTTTTCCGTCCCACCCTTACCTTCCACCCAACATTACTAGATATTTGAATTCATTCACCTCCTCAAGTTTCCATTCTCACACTTCTACAAACCAATTACTCCCTCCACATTTCCTCATCCCCACCTCCAATCCTCATAACTTTATTCTTCGCTGGATTGAATTTCAATCTCGTGTTTGCACATTTCCCTTCAAACTCTCTCAAGTATTCTCATCTTTTCACCAGATTCTGCCACCAACACATGCCGCATCATCTGCAAAAAGTAAAACATTCACTTCACATTCACCCTTCATATTTCTCAACGTAATACTCTTCCCTTCTCTCTGCATTTTTCTAAGTAAACCGTTCATCAATAAATTAAATAACATGGAGATATTACAAACCCCTATCTCAATCCCACTCCTATGCTAAACCAATCCGATAGTTCTCTCTTCACCCTCACTCTTGATCTACAATTCGCATATATATATATATATATATATATATATATATATATATATATATATATATATATATATATATATATATATATATATATATATATATATATATATATATATATATATATATATATATATATATATATATATATATATATATATGATGGATCGGATGTCATATTTTCTAATTTGCGGATGCGGATGCGGATGTTGAATTTTTGAAAGTGCGGATGCGGATGCGGATGCGGATGTTGAATTTTCGAAAGTGCGGATGCGGATGCGGATGCGGATGTTGAATTTTCGAAAATGCGGATGCGGATGCGGATGCGGATGTTGATTTTTGTGCGGATGTTCCGCATCGCATGCGGATGCGGATGCGGATGCGGATCCTATATATATATATATATATATATATATATATATATATATATATATATATATATATATATATATATATATATATATATATATATATATATATATATATATATATATATATATATATATATATATATATATATATATATATATATATATATATATATATATATATATATATATATATATATATATATATATATATATATATATATATATATATATATATATATATATATATATATATATATATATATATATATATATATATATATATATATATATATATATATATATATATATATATATATATATATATATATATATATATATATATATATATCTAGTTTCTATTGCTAGTGTGTGTGCTTGTGTTTTTTTTTTGTGTGTTTTTTTTTCTTTCGTGTTAAATGTGTTGTTCATTTATTTTTCTTCAGTGTTCTGTGTTTTAATTTTTTAGTGTTTTTAATTAATTATAGGTTATTTTATTGTAAGTGAAGCTTGACGAATGAAAGATAAGTATTGTTTTAATTTTACCGTAAGTAAACTTTTACTGTTTTAAACTTGCTACTTGTTTTCTTCGATTCAATTTCTGTAGTATAAATTTTGCATCATTATTTGTTTTAATAATTATAGTTTTAATATTTTCAAAATTGATTTTAATAGTTTTAATAATTTTAACAATAATTATTTTAATTAGGTTACAGTATTGTGTGCTAGCGTGTGTGCATGTGCGCTTGCGGAGTGAGTTAGTGAGTGCGTGTGTGCGAGCGTGCGTGTCTGAGTGTGTGCGTGTGTGCGTGATTTTTTTTTTTTTTTTTTTTTTTTTTTTTTTTTTTTTTTTTTAAATGCCTAATTTGAGTGTTCGTGGGGCTGGGCGTAGACGGGGGCTTTCTATTACCTTTGCTAACGTTCGTGGCCTTCGTTCTAATATCGCGTCTGTTGAACACTACCTCACTACCTCTCTTCCTAACCTTTTACTTCTGTCTGAGACCCAGCTGGACAGGGATTCTTTCTCTAGCAATCTTAATGTCTCTAACTACAACTTTTTTCACAATTTCCGTCTAAATGGTGGAGTCTGTGCCTATATTAACATTAACACTCCTGTGACACGTCTCGTAAATCTAGAATCTCCTAATTTCGATGTTTTATGGCTTAAAATCTGTCTTCCTACTACTACAATTATCTTGTGCTTCTGCTACTGCTCCCCTAATGGAACAGATTTTCCAGTTTTTTTCAATATCTTACTGCTACTCACGAGACTGTCACTTCTTCTCATCCAAATGCTGAGGTCCTCTATTTAGGGGATTTCAACGTACACCACACTGAGTTGGTTGGGTTCCTCTCATACTGATACAGGTGGGAGGGAGGCCAATTCATTCAGCATTCTTAACGATCTGGAGCAGTTGATTAGGGAACCCACACACATTCCAGATCGTCCTAACCAATTCTTGAATACACTTGATTTATGCTTCACCACTACTCCTTCTAGTTATAAATACACCATTTTCCCTCCTATTGGTAACTCTGACCATAATCTTATAGCTCTTAGTTATAATGCTTTCTCTCCAACAGCTCCACCATGCCCTAAACGTACTTTCTGGCACTTTAATCGGGCTAATTGGGGGGCAATGCGCCGCTTCTTTGCTAACTATCATTGGAGTGAATCTTGCTTTGTCTCGGGGGACGCTTCTGTCTCTGCTGAAAAGGTAGGGGCAGTAATCCTTGAAGGGATGGGCAGATTCATTCCATCTTCAACTAAATCTTTTTCTCCTCAAAATCCTTGGTTCGATGGTAATTGTTCTCTTGCCCTCCGGGAGAGAGACAATGCTTATCGCGAATGGAAAAACTCTCCTTCTCCTATCACTCTTGCTAATTTTCATTCAACCCGGAATCGATGCAGGGATGTTCTTCGACGGACTAAGCGTACTTTCATTAAAAGGAAGTGCGCTGACCTCCATGGCTCTCCTACTGATAAAAATTTCTGGCCTCTTGTCAAAATATCTCTAACAACTTCTGTAAATCTGCCTTTCCTCCTCTTATTCGCTCTGATGGTTCTATAGCTAATACTCCTTCTGAAAAGGCTAATCTCTTTGGCCTCCTTTTTTCATCTAATTCCACCCTGCTCGATTCTGGCATCCCTCCTCCTACTCCTTCTCCTCTCAGGTGTCCCATGCCTCTACCTATAATTGCTCATGATCGGGTGCATGGGATCCTGAAATCTATGAACGTCAGGAAGGCCAGTGGCCCGGATGGCATTCCCCCTCGTGTTCTGAGGGAGTGTGCTTCCGAGTTGGCCCCTGTCCTCGTTCAGCTCTACTCTCTATGCCTTAATACTAATACTTTTCCTCTATGCTGGAAGCGTGCGTTGGTTCAGCCGATCCCGAAAAAAGGTAGCCGTTCTGACCCTTCTAACTATCGACCTATAGCTCTCACTTGTGTTCTATCTAAAATTTTTGAAACTCTCCTCAACTCTCATTTCCTGGATCATTTGGAGTCTCATTCTCTTCTCTCTGATCACCAGTATGGCTTTCGTCGCTCGAGGTCAACTGGTGACATACTTTCCTATCTCACTGATCTATGGTCTTCTGCCCTTAGGGATTTCGGGGAGTCTTGTGTGGTGGCGCTTGACATATCCAAGGCTTTCGACCGGGTATGGCATGCGTCGCTACTCTCTAAGCTCCCTTCCTTTGGGTTTCCTCCTTCTCTTTGCTTACTCTTGTCTAGTTTTCTCTCAGATCGTTCCATTTCGGCAGTTGTAGATGGAGAGACCTCTTCCTCCTTTTCTGTCAACTGTGGTGTTCCTCAGGGTTCTGTTTTATCTCCAACCTTATTCTTACTTTTCATTAACGATCTTCTCCACTGCACTTCTAACTCTGTTCACTCTTATGCTGATGATTCAACTCTACATTCTTCTACTCATTTCAAATCTGCTCCCTCTTTTGCTTCTAGACTTGCTTCTCGTCTTCAACTTTCCGATTCTATTCTTGCCGATCTGGATGGAATTCCCGGTGGGACATAGCAACCTTGTGAAATTTAACTCTTTAAAAACTCAACTTCTTTACATCTCCTCTCAAAAACACCTCCTAACTTTCCTATCCTCTTCGATGGCTCTCCCGTCTCACCTGTAAATAACATTAACATT
>SEYY01002589.1:5000-15000 GCA_009176605.1 Armadillidium nasatum
TATTGTGATTGTTTTTATTTTCACTATTTTACAATAGTTTTTATTGTTTTTTTATTGTAGTAGTACTTATTTTGGATGCTTAATTTGGGGTTGTTTTTATTTTGTATTTCGAAGTTGTTTTTAATGTTATTGTTTATTTATAATGATTGTTTTCACTGCGTTTTATTTTTTTTTATTTATTTATTTATTTTTATTTTTTTTGCAATTTATTTTAATGTGGTTGTTTTTATTGTTTGTTTATACTGTGGTTGTCTCTATTGTGGTTGTTTAATTGTTGTGTCTGTTGTAATTATTTTTGTTGCTGTTATTGTGGTTGTTTTAGCTGTTGCTGATGTTGTGGTTGTTGTGGTTTATGCTTTAATTTTTAGAAGAGATGGTGATGTTACTGATGTTTTAGATTAAAAACTTTTGGCTGCTGTTGTTGCTGTTATATTATTTAAAGTACTTTGTATAGATGTTATTAATATCATTTATGCTTAAAACTAAGTTATATTATTATTATTATGATTATTATTATTAGTATTTTTATTGTCATTATCATTGTTATTAATATTATTATTATTATTATTATTATTATAATTATTATTATTATTATTATTATTATCATTATTATTATTTTTATTATTATCATTATTAATATTATTATTAATAAAATTTTCATTATATTATTTTTGTTATTATTATTTATTATCATATTTATTATTTATTATTATTATTATATTATTATTATTATTATTATTATTATTATTATTATTATTATTATTATTATTATTATTATTATTATTATTATTATTATTATGTCTTTGTATTATAGATGCGAATTTTTTTTTTTTAATTTCGAGACTTCAGCATTGAGCTTTATAAAAGTATTCGTTTAAAATGAAAAGTTTGCTCTTTTAAAATACAAGAATTGGATCTGATATTTATGTAGCTTCAACTAATCTGTTCAAAGTCTTATGACTTCTAATATTATCTAGATGAATACGAAGTAATATATAGGGAAAATTAATTGTTTTATTACTATCAGAAAGTTTATTTTTATTATTATTATTATTATTATTATTATTATTATTATTATCATTTATTTATTTATTTTATTTCTAATTTTTTATTTTTTTATATTTTTTTATTTTTTATTTTTTTTATTTATTTTCTTTTTTTACAGAGATTCCATTTTTTTTCAAATTAAATTCTAAATTGAAAGAAACAAATATTATTTTCTATTAATATTACGTCAGTAATTATAACAGGAGTATTAATCTTAATTATCATAATAATATTATTAGAATAATATTAAAAATAATAATAATAATAATAATAATAATAATAATAATAATAATAATAATAATAATAATAATAATAATAATAAATAAAGATTATATGGCAATAATAATAAAAATTATGATTATAATACTACAACTATTACTACTGCAAATAATAATATAAAATAATAATAATAATAATAAAATATAATAATATAAAATAATATAATAATAATAATAATAATAATAATAATAATAATAATAATAATAAAATTAATAATAATAATAATAATATAAATAAATAATAATAATGATAAATATAATAATAATTAATAATAATAATATAATAATAATAATAATAATAATAATAATAATAATAATAATAATAATAATAATAATAATAATAATAATAATAAAAATAATAATAATAATAGTGCATTTTTGCTGATCAAAATATTAGGAAAAATATTGCAATAAGAAAAAATAATTAAAAAGTTATGGCATAACGGTAGAATGATTGACTCACTAGCATGAAATTGTTGGTTCGGTCCCTTATGGGAATCCTCGATACAAAATACATAGAAAGTTTCCATAAGATACAAACTTTTAGGAAAATACGATTCAATATGGTATTAGTGTTTGCCAAAGAAAATGCCTATAACGAAAATGTTAACAATAAAAAATAATAATAATAATAATAATAATAATAATAATAACAATAGTAATAAGGATAATAATTATAATAATAATAATAATAAGAATAGTAATAGGATAATAATCATAATAATGATAATAATAATAATAGCAACAACAACAATAATAATAATAATGATAATAATAACAGCAATAATAATAACAATAACAACAATAAAAACGATAATAATAATAATAATAATAATAATAATAATAATAAAATAATTTTAATAATAATAAGAATTATAGTAATAATAATGATAATAATAACAGTAATAATAATAAGAACAATAATAATAAAAATAATTACAGAAAAATAATTGATAAACATAATTCACAAAATTTAAAATAATAATAGTAATAATAATAATAGTAACAATAATAATAATAATCATCGTGATAATAATAGTAATAATAATGATGATATAATAATAATAATAATAATAATAATAATAATAATAATAATAATAATAATAAAAATAATAATAAAAATAGGAATAAAATCAATATAATAATAATAATAATCTTTTTTTATTTTTCAGTTACAAATTTACATATACAAATATCGTGTACTTTGATAATAATAATGATAATAATAATAATAATAATAATATAATAATAATAATAATAATAATAATAATAATAATAGAAAGTAACACTTCAAAAAAATTTCCTAAATAATAATTTAAATTATTATTGTAAAAGATAACAACAATAATAATAATAATAATAATAATAATAATAATAATAATAATAATAATAATAATAATGATAATAAAAATAATAATAATAATAATAAAATAATAATACCAAAAAAATAGTAATAATAATTATACTAATGACAATATAAATGATAATAATAATATTATCTCAATTATTATAGTTATTAAAAATAATAACAATTACAATAATAATAATAATAATAATAATAATAATAATAATAATAATAATAATAATAATAATAATAATAAATATAATGAGAACAACAATAATATTAAAAATACTTGAGCATAAAAAAAATTTATGACAATTGCTTAATTAGAAAATAAGAAAAAAGCTTTCACCTCTCAGGAAATGCTTCATTGTTGAAGGATACTTCCCTTGGAAGGTTATTATTATTATTATTATTATTAATAATGTTATTATTATTATTATTGTTATTATTATTGTTATAATTATATTATTATTATTATAATTATTATTATTATTATGATTGTTATTATTATTATTAGGATAATTGTTATTTTTGTTATTATTATTATTATTATTATTATTATTATTATTATTATTATTATTATTATTATTATTATTATTATTATTATTATTATTATTATTATTATTATTAGAATTATTAATGTCATTATCATTTTCTTATTATTTCTCTTATTATTATTAATTAGAATTATTATTGTCATTATTATTTTCTTATTATTTCTATTATTATTTTCATTATTATTATTATTATTATTATTATTATTATTATTATTATTATTATTATTATTATTATTATTATTATTATTAGCAATAATAGCAATATTTTTAATATCATTTTTAGTAATTTGTAATCATTATCATTATTATTTATTTATTTATTTTTATTATTACCTTTATTATTACAATTATATTTATATATTTTTTTTACTATTTTACTATGATTATTATTTTTATTATTACTATTATTATTATTATTATTATTTTATTTTATTATTATTATTATTATTAATTATTATTTTATTTTATTATTATTATCATTATTATTATTTACTTTAGACAATAGTCACTAGAGTGAAGCATTACTTTGTAGAAATTAGGTTAATTAACTATTCCATGTATTTCCTTAACTAGTAGTTCTTATATTAAATTTCCTAACACAAGAAGGGGAGACTGTATTATTCCCAAACCGCGAAAAGAATATCCAAATTTTAATTATACGAGCAAGATAGAACAGATATTAGATCATATAGAGCGTTAAAAGTATTCTACAGAGAGAATATCCTTTAGTATTCGCCAAACCTTCGTAAGAGAAGTGCACGTCTCTCTTCATCAGTTCCTTGATAAGTAAAGTTGTGAATATTATTTTAAACTCTTTTCATATAAAAACTATTGACAAGCATCTTATTTTAACGGCAATTGTTCATTAATAAGAACTTGGATAAAATTAATAAAAATGTGAAAAAACTAATTAATAACTTGGTATCTTATTAAATTAATAAATAAGATATCAATATTATTATTATTATCAAGATAAGAGAAAGAAATACTTTTTTAGACGAAAGAATGAATGGCATTTGGATAATTTTGCTGGGTAAGAAATTAATGAATTATTGAAAAACTTTTTTTTTTTCCTTTTTTTTAAATTCATAAATAAATTATCGATTTACTGACTATTAAGGTTTGAAATTTTTTCTATTTATATATATATATATATATATATATATATATATATATATATATATATATATATATATATATATATATATATATATATATATATATATATATATATATATATATATATATATATATATATATATATATATATATATATATATATATATATATATATATATATATATATATATATATATATATATATATATATATATATATATATATATATATATATATATATATATAATATATATATATATATATATATATATATATATATATATATATATATATATATATATATATATATATATATATATATATATATATATATATATATATATATATATATATATATATATATATATATATATATATATATATATATATATATATATATATATATATATATATATATATATATATATATATATATATATATATATATATATATATATATATATATATATATATATATATATATATATATATATATATATATATATATATATATATATATATAATATATATATATATATATATATATAATATATATATATATATATATATATATATATAATAAAAAAATTATAATATATATAATAAACTCTTTAAGATCACTGGTACAGATTTACAATAATACAGAAGATAGATAGATAGATAGATAGATAGATAGATAGATAGATAGATAGATAGATAGATAGATAGATAGATAGATAGATAGATAGATAGATAGATATAGATAGATAGATAGATAGATAGATAGATAGATAGATAGATAGATAGATAGATGGATAGATAGATAGATAGATAGATAGATAGATGGATAGATTGATATATTTGATGAATGGTTAAATAGCTTGATAGAATATAGCACAAATCTCAAATATAATTGGATAAGATTAAGAGATAGATACATAAACAGATTGGCAGAAAATAGATAGATAGATAGATGAATTGATAGAAAATAAATAGATAGATATATAGATAGATAGATAGATAGATAGATAGATAGATAGATAGATGGATAGATAGAAAGATAGATTTGAAGAAAGAAAATAAATAGATATATATAGATAGATAGATAGATAGATAGATAGATAGATGGATAGATAGAAAGATAGATTTGAAGAAAGAAAAAAAAGGTAGATAGAAAGATAGATAGGTTAATTGATTGATTGATTGATTTATTGATTGATACATATATACATACATACATACATACATACATACTTACATACATACTTACATACATACTTGCATATATACATACATACATGCATACATACATACATACATAGATAGAGAGATACATAGATAGATATATAGATAGATAAATAGATAGATAGAGAGAGATAGATAGATTGATTGATAGAAATTAGATAGATAGATATACAGATAGATATTTAAATAAATTGAACGATAGGTAAAATAAATAAAAAGATAGATGGATAGATAGATAGAAAAAGAAAGATAGGTAGATAGATATACAGATAAATATATAAATAAATTGAACGATAGGTAAAATAAATAAAAAGATAGATGTATAGATTGATAGAAAAAGAAACATAGATGGATAGATAGAGTGAAAACAAAAATTACTTTCACATACATATATACATGCATGCAAACATACATGCGTGCACATACATACATAAATAAATACTAAGAAACTTTAGTAGCAAGGCTAAAGTAAAGAGTAAAGTTATAACTAATTCATAGATACAAATGGATATGGTATGAAGATACTGATAATATTCTGTAATTATCTTAATAAAGAAAATTCTAATTTCCAATCTGTCGAAGTTTGAAATATCACCTACTATATATATATATATATATATATATATATATATATATATATATATATATATATATATATATATATATATATATATATATATATATATATATATATATATATATATATATATATATATATATATAATATATATATATATATATATATATATATATATATATATATATATATATATATATATATATATATATATATATATATATATATATATATATATATATATATATATATATATATATATATATATATATATATATAAGTCAAATTGAATACCGGAAACAAAAATATTGTTGAAGGAAAAAAAAAAAACAGAAAAAAAGAAAACAACGACAACGAATTCATAAAATAAATGCCAAATACCACCAGAATGCAACTTGATTTATTGCATGCATTGGTATATTTCATTTCGCAAACCATCTCTAATATTTATTGAAAATATTTTTCATATTTGAGGAGAGGAATATTTCACCGTAATACATATTTAGGATCTGTATGCTGGAACGAAACTGCGTCCTCAACCTTAGAGTTAATTAATCTTCCCCTAGTGCCACGCTAGATGGCAATTATATATATATATATATATATATATATATATATATATATATATATATATATATATATATATATATATATATATATATATATATATATATATATATATATATATATATATATATATATATATATATATATATATATATATATATATATATATATATATATATAATATATATATATATATATATATATATATATATATATATATATAATATATATATCTAATCTGGTGGCCAAAGTTTGGAGACCTTCCAAATTCCACCGGAGTTGAGAAAATATTGGAAATCTGGTCGTTAATTGCCGACATATCCCGATACACGGAGCTTAAAAGTGTGAAATTCAAAGGAATTTGGAAAAACATAAAAGATGCTTGTTCCAGACTTTACTAGTAGAATACATGTAAGATTGAGCATAGCGGTTAAGTTTGGGAACGGAGAGTTGGAGAGAGAAAAAATGAGACTGTGTAGAAAGTCGTGTCGCACGAGCCCTTCTCACTAAAGGAGGTATGTGACATATGATTTCGCAAGAGCAGTGTCCGTTGTAATAGCAATATCATAGAAAGAATACGCAACAATTCGACCGGCAGAAAGAGATTGGACAGAGTTAGTAAGAGCTAAAGAGTTTACAAAGCGAAAAGCTCTAGGCTAAACCTTTTCGAGAAGAGCGGTATGTGTGGAACCAACCCAGATATGTGAGGTGTATTCCATATAGGGGCAAACAACACCTCTATAAAGAGCAAGCAACTGAGGTGGCGTAAAAAAAAAGTCCGGAGTCCTCTCAATATCCCCCAGAGTTGGGGGAGCATTCGGAATCTGGTTGCTAATGACCGACGTGACACGATACACGGCGTTTATAAGTGTGCAGGTCAAATCAAAGCTTTATGCCAGACTCTATCGAAGATTTTGACATGTCTAGCGCCACAAAGGAAGATTCACCAAAACACCGAAGAGAGGAGGACCAAGATTCAGAAAGAATGGAAAGAAAAGTAGAGAATGGAAAGTAGAGCGTTCTTTACGAAAGCCATTCCTGGCAATCAGAGATAAGATTAGAAGAATTGAGATGTTTCCATATTTTCCTATTAAGGATTGATTCGAAAACTCTAGAAAGAAAGGAGGTTAAAGAAATAGGACGATAGTTAGAGGATTCAGAGGGGTGCCCCTTCTGCGGTACTGATTAAATGAGTGCAAGTTTTCAGCAAGAAGTGAAGGTTGAAGTAGAGACACAAAGACGAAATAGTTTATCCAAGGCAGGGTAGAAGTTCAGAAGCACAAGTTTTGAGAACCGCAGGAGGAATACCATCAGGACCGTACTCCTTCTTAGTGTTAAGGTCAGAGAGAAAAGAAACAACGTATTTAGAAGAAATTACAATGTTAGGCAAAAATGAGTTGGATTATTGCATTTACGACTGAAAAAAAGATTTTTGGTGTTACGATTTTGAAGGATTCCGGGATGAAATTTAAGTTGAATAAGTTTCTGGGGTCTGAAAACGACCGGTAATCCCTGAGGGCATCATCTCTGCGGCAGATACAACGAGAACAAGTTGAGTTAAACCAAGGTTTGCTAAATTTAGTTGAAAGGAAAGAATATGGAAATTTCAGATTGAATCACCTCGGTTATGAACTCAGCAAATTCCGAGGAAAACCTACCACGGAATCAGTAATCATTGCATGGAAAATCAAAGAAGCACAACCGCAAGTCAGATCAGTTAGCAACACCGAAGTGCCAGACACGTCGCTTCGTCGATAATTGGGGTCGCATTTGAGGGAGTCTTGAAGAGACAAAACAAGAAACGGAAATGAGAAGGTGATCGAATGAGCCAATAGGAGAAACGAGTCAAACATTATAATGAGAAAGATAAGAGGTTAAGAAAAGATCAAATATGTTGGATTCATCACCAAGACGGTTAGGGATACGGATAGGGAGTTACACCAACTGTTCAAGGCTGTTCTGGAAAGAAAAGTCGAATTCGGGTTCACCATCTGGATCATGAGAAATAGATGAAAGCCCTTGTCGTTAGTGAACACTGATATATATAAATTTTTTTTTTTTTTTTTTTTTTTACACATCACCACCACTCACGGGCAAAGCCCTATTCAAGGAGGGGGTGTTAAAAGAATAAAAATGAAAGCAAATAGAGTACAAAATCCAGAAAATAAAAAAACCACCCCTACAGTACCCACCTAACGCGAATTTCTCAGGTGGGCGCAGACGCGGGCTTTAAAGAGATTGAGATTGAATGCAGAGGGGAATACAGAAGATGGAAGAGAGTTCCACAAGACAGAGGTGGCAGGAAAGAAAGAGGCACCACAGCGGACAAGTCTGGAGTTGCCTATGTCCACGCAAAATTGATGCGCAGACATTGCACCCCTTGTGCTGCGAGGACGCCGTAAAGGTGGAGGTACACGGGTGGATAGTTCCCTCGAGCATTTGCCACTGTAGTACCTATAGAAAAGTGACAAGGAACCAACATCACGTCGCAAAGATAAAGAATCAAGAGAATTAGAAAGAGCGGGACAGTTTATAAGCCTTTTAGCCTTTGACTCAACCCTATCCAAAAGACGGGTGAAACCTGAGCCACCCCAGATATGAGAGCAGTACTCCATACAAGGGCGGATGAGACCCTTGTATAATTGGAGTAACTGCGAGGAAGAAAAAAATTCTCGCAGTCTAAACAGAACTCCCAGCTTCTTTGAGGCCGCCCTAGCAACCATTGTATATATATATATATATATATATATATATATATATATATATATATATATATATATATATATATATATATATATATATAATATATATATATATATAATATATATATATATATATATATATATATATATATATATATATATATATATATATAATATATATATATATATATATATATATATATATATATATATATATATATATATATATATATATATATATATATATATATATATATATATATATATATATATATATATATATATATATATATATATATATATATATATATATATATATATATATATATAATTTTTGTATTTAAGTACACTCCATGTAGCCTCTATATTTTGGGTGTAAGCTCCAGTTTGAGGATCCACAAAATTTTTATTGTGGTTCAAAGTAAGATTTTTTAAAAAAATTGTTTTTTTACGACAATTGATGAACTAACAAACTTAAATTTGGAGTATATACCCAGCATTTGTCTACGGTATATATATATATATATATATATATATATATATATATATATATAATATATATAATATATATATATATATATATA
>SEYY01002589.1:45000-52500 GCA_009176605.1 Armadillidium nasatum
AAATTTGCATATATTGCGGATAAAGATACATATATTTCCATGCTGTGTATTGTTATCTATAATGAGTATACATTTTCTCAAATATATATACTCATTTCAATGTATGAAGTATTAGTGATGTATATAAGTTGACATCTTTGGGTGCGGTTCTCATTTACGAATAAAACTTTTCATCCGTGGAACATCAATGAAACATCCGTGAAGTATCCGGATTATTTAACATTGATGTCTATAATATCATTACTTTTATTTAAAAAAAGGTTATCTATATATAAATGTATCTTTATTATTATTACAATATCCTTTTATTTTGTGGATTTAAATCTACATTTGCGAATAAAAACTTTTCAATGCCAACTTTATATAATATAGGAAACATCTATTAACTATTCTAATGACTCACGTACTTGGAACAGTCGCTCCGATCCTTTATGAGTATTCTATAGGGAAAAACTTTCTAGATAGTTTCTCTCCTCTAATATAGTAATGCTCTTGAAGTGTTTAATAATAATAATAATAATAATAATAATAATAATAATAATAATAATAATAATAATAGTAATAATAATAATAATAATAATAATAATAATAATAATAATAATAATAATATATAATAATAATAATAATAATAATAATAATAATAATAATAAAAATAATTAATAATAATAATAGAAATTATAATAATAATAATAATATAATAATTAATAATAATAATAATTATAATAATAATGATAATAATAATAATAATAATAATAATAATAATAATAATAATAATAATAATAATAATAATAATAATAATAATAATAATAAAATAATAATAATAATAATAATAATAATAATAATAATAATAATAATAATAATAATAATAATAATAATAATAATAATAATAATAATAATAATAATAATAATAATAATAATAGTGGCCTTATAACATTAATAAACTTAAAATAAAAATAAAAAAAAATAAATATATAATATATATATATATATATATATATATATATATATATATATATATATATATATATATATATATATATATATATATATATATATATATATATATATATATATATATTTCTAGTAGATATATTTTTCGATGATAATTTAGTCTCATAATTGCATCGTGAGTAAATATCCTGAGTATTTATGAACTCATTCCTCCTTTAATACACTGATGATGGGTAAACCTTTACCCGAAACGTTTCAAATGAAAAAAGATATGAATAATCAAAACTTTATTTAAGACTTTATTTTATGGATAAAGTTGACAATTTTATTATTATAGAAAGTGAAAATTTGCTTCAAACTTTTTTTTTATTAATATCCATATAAAATATTTTTATTAATATTCATATAAAATTTTCAGAGTAGATAAAACTGGCTAAGTTAAGCATCTTTCACCTAAAGTATTTTTTTTTTCAGTATCTAACCATTTTTTTTTTTGAATTACTTGCTCATTCGTTTAGAGATCAAATAGATGGATATACAAAAAAAAAAAAAAAAAAAAAAAAATTACTCTAATTTAAAAATTTAGAACTCTTTAAATTAACTCCACTGGGCATATTTTATATTAAATGGATAAAAAGCCAAAACATTATAGCAAATTTACGATTATATATATATATATATATATATATATATATATATATATATATATATATATATATATATATATATATATATATATATATATATATATATATATATATATATATATATATATATATATATATATATATATATATATATATATATATATATAGTGGAGTTTTTTGGTAGGCCACTGGCCTTTGCCCACCAGAGGTGAGATAAAAAAAATATGTGTTTATATATATATATATATATATATATATATATATATATATATATATATATATATATATATATATATATATATATATATATATATATATATATATATATATATATATATATATATATATATATATATATATATTACCTTTTACTGCAGGAAATATATATATAATATTTTTTTTTTTTTTTTGAAATTGTTTTGTGCAAAAATAAACAAACATTTTACTACGAACCTATTTTTCGAAAATATGTATTTTAGAGATATTAAAAAATTCTGACACTAAAAGTAGAGATACAGAGGTACAGAGATACACTCAAAATTGAAGGTTTAACGACAAGTCCAACAACACCATATTTTTTTTTTTTTTTTTTTTTTTTTGTCTTTTTATTTCATATAAAACATATGAAAATAAAAAAAAATGATCGCAAATAGCTTATTCTGCATTTGCTATTAATAAAATTTATCCGAAAAGTAAATAAAATAGAGAATTAGCTATAACTTTACTTATATTAATATAAGTAAATTTAATATATAAGAGTAAATAAATGCGAAAAGAAATTACTATTATTGAAAAGGACTAAGACACTCTTGAGATTTTGAGAGAAATGACTTTGCCATTGCGTGATCTTTTCAATTTAAAATACCTTCTTAATTAAAAAAAAAAGTAATATATATATATATATATATATATATATATATATATACAATTTGCATAATAAGTTCTATCCCTCTTTCTATTATCATTATACTCTTAATAGCTTCTAAAATTTGTAAAGCTTTTTTTTTTAATTATATTTTTATGACTGGATTAAACAAAAAAGAGAGAGAGAAAGAGAAAAAAAATTCTTATTAAATTATATTGGCAATTAATTTAAATTTAAAGCTTATTAAATTTAATGAAATTTCTCCACAGTGTTTAGCGAAAAATAAAAATTTTAAGATAATAATTATTACAATTATTAATTTAGTTATAATTAGTTCTTGTATTAAAGCCATTATAATCTTCTTTTATGTTGTAAGCTTATCATAACAAAGTTTGTAAGCATATATATATATATATATATATATATATATATATATATATATATATATATATATATATATATATATATATATATATATATATATATATATATATATATATATATATATATATATATATATATATATATATATATATATATATATATATATATATATATATATATATATATATATATATATATATATATATATATATATATATATATATATATATATATATATATATATATATATATATATATATATATATATATATATATATATATATATATATATATATATATATATATATATATATATATATATATATATATATATATATATATATATATATATATATATATATATATATATATATATATATATATATATATATATATATATATATATATATATATATATATATATATATATATATATATATATATATATATATATATATAATATATATATATATATATATATATATATATATATATATATATATATATATATATATATATATATATATATATATATATATATATATATATATATATATATATATATATATATATATATATGCTTACAAACTTTGTTATGATAAGCTCCACCATGCCCTAAACGTACTTTCTGGCACTTTAATCGGGCTAATTGGGGGGCAATGCGCCGCTTCTTTGCTAACTATCATTGGAGTGAATCTTGTTTTATCTCTGGGGATGCTTCTGTCTCTGCTGAAAAGGTAGGGGCAGTGATCCTTGACAGGATGGGCAAATTCATCCCATCTACAACTAAATCTTTTTCTCCTCAAAATCCATGGTTCGATGGCAACTGTTCTCTTGTCCTTCGGGAGAGAGACAATGCTTATCGTGAATGGAAAAACTCTCCTTCTCCTATCACTCTTGCTAATTTTCATTCAGCTCGGAATCGTTGCAGGGATGTTCTTCGACGGTCTAAGCGTGCTTTCATAAAAAGGAAGTGCGCTGACCTCCATGGCTCTCCTACTGATAAAAATTTATGGCCTCTTGTCAAAAATATCTCTAATAACTTCTGTAAATCTGCCTTTCCTCCTCTTATTCGTTCTGATGAATTTATTGCAAATACTCCCTCTGAAAAGGCTAATCTCTTCGGCCTCCTTTTCTCATCTAATTCCACCCTGCTCGATTCTGGCATCCCTCCTCCTACTCCTTCTCCTCTCAGGTGTCCCATGTCCTCTACCTGTAATTACACATGATCCAGGGTGCATGGGATCCTGAAATCTATGAACGTCAGGAAAGCCAGTGGCCCGGATGGCATTCCTCCTCGTGTTCTGAGGGAGTGTGCTTCCGAGTTAGCGCCTGTCCTCGTTCAACTCTACTCTCTATGCCTTAATACTAATACTTTTCCTCATTGCTGGAAGCGTGCATTTGTTCAACCGATCCCGAAAAATTGTAGCCGCTCTGATCCTTCTAACTATCGACCTATAGCTCTCACTTGTGTTCTGTCTAAAATTTTTGAAACTCTCCTCAACTCTCATTTCCTGGATCATTTGGAGTCTCATTCTCTTCTCTCTGATCACCAGTATGGCTTTCGACGCTCGAGGTCAACTGGTGACATACTTTCCTATCTTACTGATCTATAGTCTTCTGCCCTTAGGGACTTCGGGGAGTCTTGTGTGGTGGCGCTTAACATATCCAAGGCTTTTGACCGGGTATAGCATGCGTCGCTGCTCTCCAAGCTCCCTTCCTTTGGGTTTCCTCCTTCCATTTGCTTACTCTTGTCTAGTTTTCTCTCAGATCGTTCCATTTCGGCAGTTGTAGATGGAGCGACCTCTTCCTCTTTTTCTGTCAACTGTGGTGTTCCTCAGGGCTCTGTTTTATCTCCAACCTTATTCTTACTTTTCATTAACGATCTTCTCAACTGCACTTCTAACTCTGTTCACTCTTATGCTGATGACTCAACTCTACATTCTTCTACTCATTTCAAATCTGCTCCCTCTTTTGCCTTTAGAGTTGCTTCTCGTCTTCAACTTTCCGATTCTATTCTTGCCGATCTGGATGGGATTTCCCGCTGGGGACATAGCAACCTTGTGAAATTCAACTCTTTAAAAACTCACCTTCTTCACATCTCCCACTCAAAAACACCTCCTAACTTTCCTATCTTCTTCGATGGCTCTCCCGTCTCACCTGTAAATAACATTAACATTCTTGGTCTTAACATAAACAATAAACTGTCTTGGAAACCTCATATCACAATGGTTGCTAAAGCGGCCTCTAAAAAGCTGGGAATTCTGTTCAGGTTGCGAGAATTTTTTTCTTCTGAACAGTTACTCCAAATAGATAAGGGTCTTATTCGCCCTTGTATGGAGTACTGTTCTCACATTTGGGGGGGCTCCGGCTCCTCCTCTCTTCTGGATAGGGTTGAGTCTAAAGCTAAGAGATTAATAAACTGTCCCCTACTTTCTAACACTCTCTTGACCCACTATCTCTGCGACGTGACGTTGGCGCATTATCCCTTTTCTATAGGTACTACAATGGAAGGTGCTCGAGGGAATTAGCCTCTCGCATTCCTCCACCGTTGCGTCATCCTCGTTGCACAAGGGGTGCCCTGCTTTCGCACCAGTTTTTTGTGGATGTAGGAAACCCCAGGCTGGCCCGTTGTGGTGCCTCCTTCTTTCCAGCCACCTCTGTTCTGTGGAACTCTCTACCATCATCTATTTTTCCTCCTTTATTTAATCTTCCTCTCTTCAAGGCTTCCGTCTGGGCCCACCTGAGGGATGTGCGTTAGGTCTGTGTTTGAATGTTTTTTTTTTTTTTGTGTGTGTGCCCCCTCCTTGAAAAGGGCTATGACCGTGAGTGGCGGTGTTCTGTAAAAAAAAAAAAAAATATATGTATATATAATATATATATATATATATATATATAATATATATATATATATATATATATATATATATATATGTACGAGTATATTGTGTGCTTATATGAGCATAAAATGTATTTTGAAAACTAAAAGATTTTCTTCTTCTTCTTCAAGTCATTTCGGAGAGCATTTTGACAAATCCGAATAAATTGAAATTTTTCTGAGGGTTTTCGCTGTTATTATTATTATTATTATTATTATTATTATTATTATTATTATTATTATTATTATTATTATTATTATTATTATTATCATCATATTATTATTATTATTATTATTATTATTATTATTATTATTTTATTTTTATATTTTAACTATTTATTATAATTAAATTATTATCATTATTATTATTATTATAATTATTATTATTATTATTATTATTATTATTATTATTATTATTATCATTATTATTATTATTATTATTATTATTATTATTATTATCTTTATTATTATCATTATAATTATTATCTTCAAAAGTTTAAATTTCTAAATTACATTCCTATATTATATATTATCTTTTTACATAATCTTACAATACTATTCATTACTCTTATTGTTAGAGGGAATATATACTCTTTAAAAAGAAAGAAAAATATATGAATAGCTCAAATACAATGGAAAGAGAAGCTCTGAAACCCGAGCTTATAGTAAAAATAATTCATATAAATTTTATCTTTTCTTTTGTTAAGTAGAAATGAAATATGTCATAAAGACATCTGCAATTTCAATTTTTTTTTCTTTTTTTCTTTTTTCTTTTTTATTTCTTTTTTTTCTTTTTTTCTTTTTTTTATTTAAAAAAAAAATAAAATCTTGCTTTAGGATTTTACTTTTGTTTTTTTAATTTTTATATAATTATATATATATATATATATATATATATATATATATATATATATATATATATATATATATATATATATATATATATATATATATATATATATATATATATATATATATATATATATTTCTTCGAATTTTTACTTCGATAAGTTGAATTTTTTATAACAAAGAATTTGTATTATATAATAAAATTTCAGTTTATATAAAAATCAAAATTATATTTTTTAAAAGTTAGTAAATCACTGAAGGGGCTTTTATGTAATATTTAGAGAATGTTAAATGAGTTAATTAACTCATAGAAGTATGAAACTTGCAGTTAATTTCGGTAAATGACATTAACAGTTAATTGATGTATTTATTAGACTGATAGATAATTGTATACAGAAAATATTGTACTCACAATTAACTGAGTAAATTATAGTTATTGTTATTAGTATATACAGTAAATTATACATATAGTTAATGATGATAATTACAACTATAACTAGTTAATTGCAATAATCAAACTTTTAGTTCATTTAATCTAGTGAATATTGTATTCATAGTTAGAGGTAATTGAACTTATAGTTAATTGCAGTTTTTTCTTTAAAACAATGAAACTAATATATATATATATATATATATATATATATATATATATATATATATATATATATATATATATATATATATATATACCTATAACGTAATATTAATGTTTTAAAGTTATCTGAAAATGTTAAATAAATCATTCATTTAGTCAACCTATGTATACTGTATAGAGTTTTGTCATACGTAGTTCAGGAACTAGAACAGATAGTGGGAGAGGAACAAACACATTCGTATATTAAATGAGCAAATTTTTCAAAATAAAAAAGCCCGAACTTCACTGACCCTTCCTCTTTGTGGAAGAAAACTTCAATAAAGAGTTTTTC
>SEYY01002589.1:57500-60000 GCA_009176605.1 Armadillidium nasatum
TTCGTACAGTAACAGAAAGAGAGAAATAAAAAAAAATTAACAAAAAACAAATCAAAGAAATTAAAACAGAAAAGTAAACACCGAGTCAAAAAAAGAAAAGATAAACTAAAGAGAAAAAGTAGAGAAAGAGAGAGAGAGAGAGAGAGAGAGAGAGAGAGAGAGAGAGAGAGAGAGAGAGAGAGAGAGAGAGAGAGAGAGAGACAGACAGACAGACAGAGACAGACAGACAGACAGACAGACAGACAGACAGACAGACAGACAGACAGACAGACAGACAGACAGACAGACAGACAGACAGACAGACAGAGAGTGAAAGAGAGAGAGAGAGAGGAACAAAAGATAACAATTTTTAAAGCGCCATATTGAAATTTATTCCTAGAAAACTTCATATCTCACACATGCCTTGTCATTAATGTCCATCAACTGCCCACACCTAAATATCTTTTTACATTTTTATATTAAAAATTAAGTACGTATACATAATACCAATAATTATCACATGATTATCTTAGATTACCGATTCTAGATTAAAAATTAATACTTCAAAGAATTATTCAAGAAAATTGTTAAGTAAAAACATATTAAATATTAAATAACTTTTTTTTTTTTTAAATTAATGGTTTATTTGCAATATTTTACGATAATTTTTAACTGCATAGACAAACACGAATATTTATATGTAATATATATAATATATATATATATATATATATATATATATATATATATATATATATATATATATATATATATATTCCCGGGCGTTGCCCTATACGAGGAGAGAAACTGTTCTAGTTAGTATATACGTAGGATCTCCAAGTGAGTTCGAACCGGAGCCCTCAAGCATGTAAGTTAATCACTCTACCGTTTGAGCCACGATATATATATATATATATATATATATATATATATATATATTATATATATATATATATATATATATATATATATATATATATATATATATTATTATTATATTATTATTATTATTATTATTATTATTATTATTATTATTATTATTATTATTATTATTATTATTATTATTATTATTATTATTATTATTATTATCATGCTATTGCTCTATTATTGAAAATCCAATTATAAGTTATAGATTACAATCATTATTATTAGTTGTTATCATTATTATTACTATTATTATTATTGTTATTGTAATCATTGTTATTAGTATTATTAGTATTATTAATATCACCCCCGTTAGTATATTATTCTTATCGATACTATTATTTTTATTACTATTATTATCTTTAAAGTATATCATCATTGCTATTATTATTACCAGTATTCTCAATGTAAACATCATAAGTAACGCTCTTTGCTACTGTTACTTGCATGATTAACATTTATTTTTGTTACTCTAGAAGTAACCTATCATAACCTATAATTATTAAATAAAGTATAATTATACATATATTAATATGTATTAAACTTTGGGGCTCAAAGGAAACCGCAGTGTTTTCCCCCAGCAGCCCCTTTTCAGTGAAGTGGACAGTCACGATATTATTATTAAGATTATTATTGAATTTAGTAGAATAGGACCTACTATTAAACTTTCAACCTGTAAATGTATCCATTTTTTGAATAAAGCTTTATGAATGAATGAATTATTATTATTATTATTATTATTATTATTATTATTATTATTATTATTATTATTATTATAAAAGGTTTTCCAAAAAAATTTGAAAGGGTGTTGAACTTATGAAAGAACATTTTCATGGTCGTATTTTAACATAATTTATAAGCATATATTTATATGCTATGAAATGAAAAGGAAAAAAAATTCCTTTAAACTCATAGACTTTTTAAGTTTCTTACTAGTATTAATTAGAGCAATTATCAAAATTAACGCTTAAATAAATACTCTTTAAAAGGAAAAAAAAGAAATAAAAATATTTCGCGTGATAAAGAAGAAGTTATAAGAAACTCTTTAAATATATTTTTTACGAAGGACTAAAAAAAGGTAATACTAATAATGAAAAAAGTTGCTTCACACTCACTTTTAGACTTTCATCTAATGATGTGAAAAAATTTTTGGTCGATAGTTAGGTATTGTTAATGTTAATTATATATATATATATATATATATATATATATATATATATATATATATATATATATATATATATATATATATATATATATATATATATATATATATATATATATATATATATATATATATATACCTCACACAACACAACGTCTACCTCAATCCAGGAGACACACACAAAATTCCATTCTATGAGTATGATTCCATACAAACAAACCAGTCAAACTACCATGGACCCATTGCAGTAGTGACTTATCAAACTTAAATACAGAATAAATAATTGTATCTTCACCTCTCTTCACAAACATGGAAGAAGTCACTAATAATACCCAAAGTCATGTCTACTTAGGATCCAAATTAATCATCCTATTAAATGCAAAAAGTGGATTCCCAATTGGCCGTACGCTCCAAATATGCAGTAAAAAGTAC
>SEYY01002589.1:65000-67500 GCA_009176605.1 Armadillidium nasatum
TGTTCAAGAGTTGGGTCCCCGTCCCACACCCTATTAACATAGATTCTGGATATTATATTTAAAATTCCAAGAATCTATGGCAAAAACTCTTAAAAAATTAAACTATCCGCATCCGCATCCGCATCTGCGGATATCCGCAATTGAATATCCGCAACCGCATCCGCATCCGCGGATAGTAAAAAATTACTATCCGGTCCACCTCTAATATATATATATATATATGGCACTTCATCCTATTGCTGAATCTTTCCTTTTTTAGTTGGGTATATTAATGTTTCCTATAGATTTTGAGATAGCGTTTTGAAGTGTAAAATTTTTTCTTTCCTATTTTCAATCTTATATTTGATTTCCAACTCTTCATTCTTTAACAAAATATTACTTAAGGTGTTATTTAATCTCAATCTTATCACTATCGATTAGTGATAGCATTTTATCTGTCAATTCATCACTTGTGAAATCCTAACGCAGATAACTCTAATCTCAAATACTATATTCAATTTGAAAGTAACCTGACCATAAGTTCCTGGGTCAACTAATAATCTGGGTCAGCCTCTAATTTTTCAAGTTTTTCTTATTGGTTTAGAAATCAAGTTAGTTTTTTTTCAAAGCCTTAAAAATACAAGTCTTTCATCTATACATCTTCTGAAGCGCAATCTTTCATGCAATTATAAAATTCTTTGAAACCATACAACTAAGTCTATCCATTCTTAGAAGGATCTCATCATTTCTCTGAATTAAGAAACTCCTAAGAGGTTATGATATTCTGAGTCGCCTCCGAACTTCTTTACGACACCAAAGTTTCTTTCTCTGTCTTGAGGTGTCGTTCTTCGGTTTATGGATTACGCGCGTCACTTATCTGGGCTATTTAAATTCAAATTTCAAACTGATCATTTTGAAAATAAGAAGTCTAGGACGTTTTCGTCTCACCAATTCCAATATTCTCACTGACTCTCTTCATTCACTTTTTTTCCTACCGAAATATTGCATCACCCACCTTAAACTATCTCTATTACGATGAACATTGCTTTTCTCAACTCTTAAGTTATATAGTTATATAGTTAAGTTATATATATAGTGTTGCCCACCTTTCTGTCTTTTTTAAGGGGAGAGGGGGCATAGCTCTTAAATGCTACGTAAATTTCATATTCTCGACTAATAACAATCTTTCTCTTTCTCTTCTCTAGTCTTCTTCTCTTTATCTCTCCTCTTTCTTTCTGTATATATATATATATATATATATATATATATATATATATATATATATATATATATATATATATATATATATATATATATATATATATATATATATATATATATATATATGCTTAGTTTAAAGCAACTATAACAAAGTAATTTTATAAGTATAATATTTTTTTTTTAACAGACTTTGTTTTTGAAAACAAAAACAAAAACAAAAAAAAACAAAAAAAATGGCGTTTACATTCAAAATATAAAAATTTACCCTAAATAAAAAAAAAAAATAAAATAAAAAAATGAAGTTTGCATTTCGGGGGAAAACGACGCCTCTTTTGAGCTTCAAAAACCGGGATTTGGGTTTAGTAATTTGTATGAATGTTTATTATGTTTCGTTGGCTGAGGTTATATTGACTTCGCGAAGGTCGGAGCTTTATGGAAAGATTTTGCGTGGTTGTAAAACGAAAGCGGAAATAGCTAGTGAGAGAGAGAGAGAGAGAGAGAGAGAGAGAAATAAGATTTAAAGTGAGAAGGGGAACCAGAGTGGAAAAGATTAAATAATTGGATGCAATATGAAACAAAAATGGTGTATAACAAAAATTAAAATAAGAAGATTGTTTAAAATGAAAAGAGAATATATATATATATATATATATATATATATATATATATATATATATATATATATATATATATATATATATATATATATATATATATATATATATATATATATATATATATATATATATATATATATATATATATATATATATATATATATATATATATATATATATATATATATATATATATATATATATATATATATATATATATATATATATATATATATATATATATATATATATATATATATATATATATATATATATATATATATATATATATATATATATATATATATATATATACTTAATACTTACCATTAATTAAAATTTACTCAACATCTATATAATTTTAATTAAATAATGTTATTTTAACTTATAAAATAATTAACATTAGTGAAAACGAATTAAACAAAGATTCTTTTAATTTAATTATGGAATGGAAAAAGAAAATAAAATTATTGTAATCTTTGTTAATATTTTATTTTTAAATAAATTATTTAATTCCATAAAATAATCTTTTAAATTTACAATAAAAATTTTCAAAAGAAACTTACAACAACAAATAACAACAATAAAAAAATTGACAACAACAACAACAACAACTGAAACAGCAACAGCAACTGAAACAACTGAAATAGCAACAACAACAACAACAACAACAACAACAACTG
>SEYY01002589.1:72500-77500 GCA_009176605.1 Armadillidium nasatum
CCTTTGCCCACCAGAACATATATATATATATATATATATATATATATATATATATATATATATATATATATATATATATATATATATATATATATATATATATATTATATATATTTATTTATTTAATTTTTTTTTTTTTTTTTTTTTTTTTTTTTTTTTTTTTTTTTGTTATTTTTATTATTATATATATTATATATATATATATATATATATATATATATATTATAAATATTATATATATATATATATATATATATATATATATTATATATATATATATATATATATATATATATATATATATATGTTTCCATCAGGTTTGGCCTAATGGGACTCTAGCTATTTTCCCATTTAATGGAGCCCATTATAGACAAGATGTCCACGCAGGAATTCTTCAGTGCAAAGCGCAAAACCCTCTTGGCTCAATTTTAGCCCCACCTACAACACTCAGAGCAGGTAATATATATATATATATATATATATATATATATATATATATATATATATATATATATATATATATATATTATATATATAATATATTACTAATAATATTATTTTTGTTCTCTTAAATACAATGAATAATTAACAAATATAGGGAAAATTTATATATTACAATGGGGAACAAACTTAAATTTTTTGTCTATTTAATTTTATTTGACACTGAAATATAAATAATTGCTCTATCCAGTCCTTATTTTGTTTAACATCCTTTCCCCTCCTTCATCGTATTTATAAAAATTGTTTTTTTTTTTTTTTTTTTTTTTTTTTTTTTTTTTTTTTTTTTTTTTTTTTTTTTTTTTTTTTTTTTTTTTTTTTTCTCATTACTCTCAAAGTCTTTAGAACGAACTTCTGTTAACGACTGTACCTTCTATGTCTATTTTTATATGTAACACCCTAAAATATTATTATTAAAGTAAGCTATAAATCTTATAGAATTTTATAATGTTCTTGAGAGTTCCTATTTATATAATATGTTAAATATCCTTGCTTCTTTTGGTTTTGGAAAGGTAGAATCAAGTCTGAACATTATTTCAAACAACAAATCTGGTCATTATGAACTTCAATTGCTGTCGGAGAAAACGTTTGTAATTAGTGAGCAGAAATAAAATTATATTTTCTTCTCTGCATATCAAACTAGGCCTCATTAAAAAAAATATGTAAAAGTTTTAGATACGAACACCCAGTATTATGAATACATAGTTTCAAAATCTGTAGGTTATGAAAAAATCAAAGCGGGAGTTTTCGACGGCTCACAAATAAGAATATAAATTAAAAACAGCCATTTTCCTAATGTAATGAATGAAAGCTAGAAAAAGCCTGGTTCTCATTCGTGGACTTGATAGAAAACTATTTAAGCAATTATAGGGCAGATAACTACGAAGAAATAGTTTTAAAAAAATTAATGAACTACAAATAGTTATGCTGAAATATGCGCTTCAAAATGAATTTTTAAAATAACAAACTTAACCAATTTCCAAACAATTTAGGTAGGAAAGGTAACTATGAATAACTAACTATGAATAATTAACAAATATAGGGAAAATTTATATATTTCAATGGGGAACAAACTTAAATTTTTTGTCTATTTAATTTTATTTGACACTGAAATATAAATAATTGCTCTATCCAGTCCTTATTTTATTTAACATCCTTCCCCCTCCTTCATCGTATTTATAAAAATGTTGTTTTTTTCTCATTACTCTCAAAGTCTTTTTGCAGTTACTCATATATACTAGGTTATTAAAGAGATATTTGTGCCTTCTATGTCTATTTTTATATGTAACACCCCAAAAATATTATTATTAAAGTAAGCTATAAGAGACATTCCACCAAGATATAAAATTTAAGGAGGAACGGTCCCAAAAGCTCTGAGATTCCCACATGATGGCTCATTACTGTTGGTGCTTGAAAAGAGACCTGCCAATCAACAAGCAAATGCTCTAGAAAGTCTTAGAAAATTTTTGCCTCAGTGACAGTATTATATATTTTTTTTAAGTCCTTTCTATTTATATTATGTAACTGTACTGTAGTTTAAATTGTTTCTATTTATGAAACATAAAAAAATTTCTTAGCACATTACCTTCTTTTTTTAATACTAATTTAACAAATCTTTAAAAATGTTCCATAGGTTAATGACAAGAATCAGGACTTGATACAGGAAACCGAGTTGATATTCCATATATATAATATATATATATATATATAATATATATATATATATATATATTTATATATATTTATAATTTATTTATATATATATATATATATATATATATATATATATATATATATAATATATATATATATATATATATATATATATATATATATATATATATATATATATATATATATATATATATATATATATATATATATATATATATATATATATATATATATATATATATATATATATATATATATATATATATATATATATATATATATATATATAATAATACTTACTATATTGGCGAATAATTTTGCACTTTGAAGGTGAAAGGAGGAGTTATATTTTTATTTTTAATCCTCTTTCTAATTCAAAAATTTTAAATTAGTTTTGTAAAATATTTTTTTTTTAAATTTTCTATTATTTTAATTTTAATATCTTCTTTTTCCATCTTTATTTCTTATATTCTTTTCCAATATTTTTTTTCATTTATCTATTTATTTTTGCTTATCAACATTTACCAAAAATAAAAAATAAAAAAATAAGCTGGCGAAAAAATTAAAAAAAATTAAAAAAAAAAGAAGAAGAAAAAATCGAAAATTAAACTTCACTTTCCAATGAATAAATAATTTTCAAAAAAAATTAAATTCCCTCGAAAAATTCAACGTTTTATGACTAAGATATTCGACCCTCCAATTTTCAAAGCTTATTCCAAAACCTGATTTTTCTGCCTTGAAAATAGAGCTTAAGGTTAGATGAAACGCGTAATAACAAATGAATACTTTTCGATAACAAACAAAAAAAAAAAAAAATTTGAGAATATAAAATTTCAACTTTTTTTTAGGGTTTCTGTGGCGTCCGATATGAGACGTAGGAACAAAATTGAAATAAAAATTGGTGTTTGTTAGCAATTTTTAGGGTGAATTGTTTTGAAATATTCGAGAGTCGAATATTAAAGGAGTATTTGAATATATATTAAACAAATTCGTTATATATATATATATATATATATATATATATATATATATATATATATTATATATATATATATATATATATATATATATATATATATATATATATATCGAATATCGGCCGTATTTTATAAACAAACAAATGGCATCCATACAAATTGCATTTGGCACAACATATGTGTGAAGACGACCAGGATAGACGGATGGAATTTTGTGAGTGGGTATTGAGCAAATTTCAAGAGAATGCAGGTTTCTCAGCCGGAATATTGTTTACAGACGAAGCAAACTTTTACTGTCAATGGAGAGATGAATCGACAAAATGTACGTTATTAGAGCACTACAAACCCTCACTGGCTGAGCCCAACAAAGATGCAGGTTGCTGGTAAAGTAATGGTATGGGATGGGATATGGAGTCACATGGTTATTGAACAATTTTTATTGAGGAGAATCCTACTGCAGATAAGTATCTGAACATGTTGCAGGAAGATATTTTCCCATCCATTTTAGACGAGGATGGTAACTTTCCGGTGTACTTTCAGCAAGATGGAGCGCCACCTCATTTCGGTATTGACGTACGTGAGTGTTTGCATTATCAACTTCCAGGTACTTGGATCGGTCGGCGTGGTCCTGTGGAGTGGACTCCCAGATCCCCAGACCTTGCCCCACTTGATTTTTGCATCTAGGGAAATGTGAAGGCTGTGGTGCCTCGTGAAAAGATACAAAACATAAATCATCTCAGACAAGGTAACACCGACGCCATTACCGGCATAACTCAACCTGTGCTTGAACGTGTTCTTCAGCAGTGGAGGACACGCATTGAATTGTGTTTCGAACACAATGGCGTTCATGTAGAGCATATTATGCAAATAAAAGTGGCTTCGCGTTTACATGTATTATTTCCATATATATTGGAAATTTATTGGACACACACTACACACACTATATATATATATATATATATATATATATATATATATATATATATATATATATATATATATATATATATATATATATATATATATATATATATATATATGTGTGTGTGTGTGTGTGTGTGTGTGTGTTGTGTGTGTGACATATGATATGTTGGATTAGAGTTCTGAATCTAAAAATAATTAATAAATATGATTATTTCCCACGCAAAAAAAAAAAAAAAAAAAAAAATAAAAAAAAAAAAAAAAAAAAAAAAATATATATAATATATATATATATATATATATATATATATATATATATATATATATATATATATATATATATATATATATATATATATATAATATTTAATTCTATTATTTTCATTAGAGAAAATTAAATCATTATTCAGATTAAGGGCCGAGAAGACCCAATCAATACCCTTGGTTTAAAAAAATGTACAAGTAGAAGAAAGTAGAGAAATCGAAGTAAGAAAAATGTTTTAAAAATTACCAGTGGAGAACAAGTAAAAATAAGTATAGCGAATAAGTCTGAGGTCAGAGAGAAGGAAAAAGAAATTATGAAGCTGTGACGAAAGATGATGTTAGGGTCCTCCTCAATGAGAGGAGGTATGCAACTAAAAGAGTTCAAAATAACAGTAGTGTCCATTGTAATAGCGATAGTGTTAGGAGAGTGAAACAAAACTTTGACTACAAAAAAAAAAAGTTATTGGACGGTGTTGGCGAGATTTTATAATTTATATTTCTGAAGATGCTCTACTTTACCTAATCAAGGAGAGTGAAATTAGTGTGATAAATACTCAGCTCAAAGGAGAACGATATCCCTATACAGAGCATTCAAGAGCGGCAATAAATAGTTCTTAAGAAGACTCAACCACTAAGATGTTTTTTTTATGAGACATACAACGTGAT
>SEYY01002590.1:0-25000 GCA_009176605.1 Armadillidium nasatum
AGGGTTCTGTCTTGTCTCCTACTCTATTCTTACTTTTCATTAATGATCTTCTCAGCTGTTCATCTAACCCTATACATTCATATGCTTATGACTTAACCCTCCATTCTTCTACTTATTTCAAATCTGCTCCTTCCATTGTATCTAGAGTTGCTTCTCGTCTACATCTTTCCGATTCCATTCTTGCAAATCTGGATAGAATTTCAAAGTGAGGTCGTCTCAACCTTGTGAAATTCAACTCTTTAAAGACTCAACTTCTAGAAATCTCTCTCTCAAAGACACCTCCTAACTTTTCTATTTCTTTCGATGGTTCTTCCGTCTCTCCTGTTGACAATATAAACATCCTTGGCCTTCACATAAACAAAAAAATGTCTTGGAAACCTCATATCACAATGGTTGCTAGGGCGGCCTCAAAGAAGCTGGGATTTCTGTTTAGACTGAGAGAATTTTTTCCTTCTTCGAAGTTACTCCAATTATACAAGGGTCTCATCCGCCCTTGTATGGAGTACTGCTCTCATATCTGGGGTGGCTCAGGTTTCACCCGTCTTTTGGATAGGGTTGAGTCAAAGGCTAAAAGAGTTATAAACTGTCCCGCTCTTTCTAATTCACTTCATTCTTTATCTTTGCGACGTGATGTTGGTGCATTGTCACTTTTCTATAGCTACTACAGTGGCAAATGCTCGAGGGAACTATCCACCCGTGTACCTCCACCTTTACGGCGTCCTCGCAGCAAAAGGGGTGCAAAGTCCGCGCATCAATTTTGCATGGACATAGGCAACTCCAGGCTTGTCCGCTGTGGTGCCTCTTTCTTTCCTGCCACCTCTGTTTTGTGGAACTCTCTTCCATCTTCTGTATTTCCCTCTGCATTTAATCTCAATTTCTTTAAAGCCCGCGTCTGCGCCCACCTGAGAGATTTGCGTTAGGTGGGTACTGTAGGGGTGGTTTTTATTTTCTGGATTTTGTACTCTATTTGCCTTCATTTTTATTTTTTCAACACCCCCTCCTTGAATAGGGCTTTGCCCGTGAGTGGTGGTGATGTTTAAAAAAAAAAAAAAATTTATATATATATATATATATATATATATATATATATATATATATATATTATATATATATATATATATATATATATATATATATATATATATATATATATATATATATATATATATATATATATATATATATATTATATATATATATTATATATATATATATATATGGTAAAGGTATAGAATGTTTCTGAGTTTCGATGTTTTGAAAATATCGATATTCGAAAATATCGATATATTGAAACATCGATATGCCTATTCAAATATTATTCTAATTATTTTTATAATTATTATTATTTAGTTTTCTAGCATACCTAGTTTGACTTATAATAACTTGAACTACCGAAGTTGCCGTAAAATACAGGCCTAACCTATACAAAACCGTTGCAATGAGATACCGATTAAAGTCGAAATTTCAAAATATCGAAACTCAGAAACATTCTATACCTAAGCCTAATATATATAATATATATATATATATATATATATATATATATATATATATATATATATATATATATATATATATATATATATATATATATATATATATATATATATATATATATATATATATATATATATATCTATATATATATATATATATATATATATATATATATATATATATATATATATATATATATATATATATATATATATATATATATATATATATATATATATATATATATATATTATATATGCAATCTCATACTCACACACTCACACACATACGTATCTTTACCTTCGCATTCACTCCGAATCACACACACGCTCCCACAAAGAGAAACACACCAATACATAAGCACACATGCGCATCTATCTACTCAATCTTTCATATATTCTGCTTAATTTTTCTTTAGCTTTTAAGAAAATATCTTTACCATAATAAAAAACAAGACTTTTCTTTTTAGCAAATCCTCCTCTTTCACGTTTTAAGATCGCTAAGCCTTCGCATTTGAACTTCACAACCTCTGCATATTCACATACACAGTCCTTTTTTCTCTTTTCGAATGACCTTCTTCATCATTTTAATTCACATTCCTCACTACGCGTTCATCACTGTTATTTTATTCTATGACATCATACTCCTATCAGTTACTTTATCTCGCAAAATTACAATACGTTATTAATAAATAAAAAAATACTTGAGTGTTCTTCATACATGAATCATTGAATTACGAAGTTGATATGGAAAGTATTTACTTCATCTACTAAACTCGTTGATAAACAACAACTCAACTGTAATCTTTATTCTGTCTCAAAAAAACTTTTTATTATTTGTATTTGCATTTTTAAATCAAAGAACTTTCGATTTTAAACGTTTTCCTGTGTCAATAACGATTTAAAAGTTATTTGTAGCCAACCTTCAAATACCGAATGAATAGAAGTGATAAACCAGTTGTTGAAATGACCTAAAAATTTAACTGTATTCCCAGCCCCAATTTTTAATTTTTAAAGATTTGATTTCCACAAGGTTGAGGCGACTCCACCGGGAAATCCCGTCCAAATCAGCAAGAATGGAGAGAGAAAGTTAAAAACGAGAAACAATTCTAAAAGCAAAAGAGGGAGAAGATTTGAATAAGCGGAAAGATAGAGTTGAATCTTCGATAAAAGAATGAACAGAGTTAGATGTGGAGCTGAGAAAATCGTTTAAGAAAGATAAGAATGAAGGTGGAGATAGAACAGAAACTTGAATTACACCATAATTGACAGAAAATGAGGAAGAAGTCACTCCACCGACAAATGCCGATATGGCAGGATACTAGAGAAAGCTAGACATAAGTATGCAAAGAGAAGGAGAAATCGAAAAGGAAGGGAGATTGGAGAATAGTGATGCATGATACACTCTGTGAAAAGAAATATCAAGCTCCACCACACAAGACTCCCTATAATTCCTAAGAGCAGAAGACCATAAATCAGTTAGAAAGGAGAGTATGTCACCAGTAGACATCCAACGTCGAAAGCCGTACTGATGATCTGAAAGAAGAAAAAAAATTCTAGATGACTCAGGAAATAAGAGTTACTGATAGTTTCAAAGATTTTAGATAGAACACAAGTGAGAGCAATATAGGGCTATATATATTATATATATATAAATATATATATATATATATATATATATATATATATATATATATATATATATATATATATATATATATATATATATATATATATATGTAGGGATTTCACCCCTACTGAGTATTAGTTTGTATTTAGTTTCTTATTTACTATCTAATGCTCTCTTTTACTGCCCTCGATTTCAGGGGTCTATTTAATTAAGCAAATATTATTGGCTGGTAGACCTTTATGTTTTGGCCCTCATTGGAAAATTTTAAGTGCTTCTGAGAAAATATTAGGAGGCGAAGAAGACTATAATTTTATTGAAATTCAAGTTACCACCTCTGTAGGTGAAGGTTTTAGAATTTGTTTGGTTTTGTAGGGACGAAAAGTGGATGACAACAAGTAGGTTTATCTAATTGGAGGTTTTCTTTAATTTTCTAGGTCACAATCATTACGGGAATCATTAGTGGAACCTCAAGTGGTTCTTGGACCCTACCCCTTAATTAATTAACAAGCATCTTGTAATTTTTGTTTCTGGAGCCGTTAATTAAATGTCGAATATCATTTGGATAGCGAAAAGAGTCTCATTAGAAGATTGGAAGTGATCGGGAGGGGAAGGCGTTGAAGGTGTGAGATTTGGCAATCTCATCCTCTTTCATTTCATACTATTTTCTCATTTTGTTTCAAAAAGTACAGTATCATTGCTCTTGTTGATCATCAATACCTTAAAAGATTTGCTAATTTGTAGTAAATATACCTTTTAGTGAGCGTTTCATTGGCCTGTTGAGTTGTTATCTTGCTTTTGTCTGCTATTTCGAGCTTAGTGTTTCTCTTTATCCTCCGACAGCCTTTGTTTACTATTAAGGTTGAATCACAGTGAGTGGGATAAAGATAGCGTCAGGGTTTCTCATTTTCTGTCTGTTTGTTTTTTCCTTGAGTGACGCTTTATCTCTTTCCTTTTCTTGTTTTGTCCTTTCTTAATTTGTCGAAATTTTCCCCCGAGCTTAAAGACAAAAAACCGTGGCAGTGGTTTGAAAGGGAGAGTATAATTATCGCTATGGTCCAAAGCAGACGTAAGAGGTAAGAGGGAGTGTGAGGGGTAGGAAATGGGTGGGTTAAAAGAACAAAAACTGTGAATAACGATAGGAAAAAATGAATGTGGGACAATACGAAAACGGTTTCTTTATTATTATTATTGCTTTTATTATCATAATTATTATTATTATTATTATATTATTATTATTATTATTATTATTATTATTATTATTAAATTATTATTATTATTATTATTATTATTATTATTATTATTATTATTATTATTATTATTATTATTATTATTATTATTATTATTATTTATTATTTATTATTATTATATTATTTATTATTATTATTATTATTATTTATTTATTATTATATTATTATTATTATTATTATTATTATTATATTATTATTATTATTTATTATTTATTTTTTATTATTTATTATTATTTATTATTATTTTATATTTATTATTTTTTTTTATTATTTTTTTTATTATTATTATTTTATTATTATTATTATTATTATTATTATTATTATTATTATTATTTTAATTATTATTTTATTGTTTTTATTAGTATTATATTATTATTATTATTATTATTATTATTACTGTTATTATTATAATTAAATTATTACTATTTATTATAATTATAATTATAATTATTTTTTTTAATTATTATTATAATGTTTTAATAATTACTATATAGTAATTATTATTATTATTATTATTATTATTATTATTATTAATATTATACAACATCACAATGATTGTACTAATTATTTCTATCACTATTATTATCATAATTGGAATTGCAATTACGATTATTATTATCATTATTACTATTTATTTACTTTTTCTTTCCGACATAGGCTACCTTCTTTAAACTATATGCCTTGGAAAAGAAATGTTCAGTACCCAAACACTCAGTGACTTACCACAAAGATAAACCTTAAAATAACCATTGTGGTCCGAACACTGAGCTGTTTCTTATCCTTGAAATAAAGAACGCATACTTTAAAACTATTATTATTTTAATTATTATTATTATATTATTATTTTTACTATTATTATCATTGTTATTATTATTGTTACTATTACTTTTATTACTATTATTATTATTATTATTATTATTGTTATTATTATTATTATTTTTATTTTTATTATTATTATTATTATTATTATTATTATTATTATTATTTTGCTTTTATTAGTATTTCTATTATTAATGCTGTTATCTATTATTATTATTATTTTAATTTTTATTATTAGTATTATTATTACTATTATTATTATATTTACGGTAGATGACCCTATAATTTTAGCGATATCATACACTAACAGTAATATTGTACAATTTTTCTAGTATTACTGGTTTAGATGGTAATTATTATAATTATAATTACTATAATTATTATTATTATTATTATTATTATTATTATTATTATTATTATTATTATTATTATTATTATTATTATTATTATTGTTGTTGTTGTTGTTGTTGTTACTGTTGTTGTAGTTTCCGTTAATTTCATTATTGTTACCATTATTAGCTTCTATTATCATTATTCTATTATTATTGATTATCATTATTAGTATTATTGTTTTACCTTTTATTATTACTATCATTATTATTGCTTTTACTATATTTATAATTGCTCATTATATTATATGCATCATATTTATCTTAATGGTTATTAAAATATATTGATGAACTATTTATCAACTAAACTTTAAAGTTCAATGGAAACCAATGTGGATCCTCTTAGAAGCTTCTTTTCAAATTAATGTACAGCTAAGTAAATTTTAAGATGTAAGTATGTGTTTATGCATGTGAAAGGTTATTAGGCTGCAGGTGTATTTATATACTTAAACAATGAATATATACAAATAATGGATGAATTATATATTGAGGTAAGTTTGGTTAGCTGTCTTTGATGTGGAAGAGTGTGCATCGTATTTAAGTTATTATCTATTTATAGTCCAGTATCGAATAAAGATTAGAAGAGAGTTAACTATTGGGAGGTAGTTACCTATGTGATGGAAATGGAGTTAGTTAATTTATGTTAGCTTGAAAATGATTTGTAGACATTGGATCAATATTTTCGCTAAGTCGTCATGAAGTTAACAAGCTATATATTGACAAATTGAATGAACCTTCGTGAACTAATGTTTGTTCTTGAAAACTTAAACGTTAAATTGAGAAAAGTTGAAAAACAAAGTGAGTACCTATTAACACTGTTATATAAGAGTATGAAAAAATGTCAAAAGCGAGAAATGATTATAGTAGTCCTTAGAATTATGTACTAGTCGTGAATGCGTAGTTTAAAGTCACATTCATGGCATCTGTAAAATGGATGAATAGTATAATTTTTATGATGCAGCTTTTTTTATTAAAGAATATGAGTATCCAAAAATATACTGTACTACGGTTATGTTATGTTACGCCGGGAAAGGTTACATTTGTTAGGTAAACAATACTGATTTGCTTGGTTAGATCAGTTGAGGTCAAATTTGATAGGTTGTTAGCCTAGATATTGATAATGTTGCATTTATGTTAGCTAGATTTGCAAAATTTGGGTATTCATTTGTTTGATGCTGTCAGAAACCTCAGTATGTGTATTTGTTTTGCTCAAGTAAATGTATGTTCGATAAATGCAATGTATATATAAATGGAAGAGTTATGACGAGCGCTGGTGAGGACTAGGTCTTTATCATGGTTGATCGATGGAATAAACATGGAAAACATGATAAACGATATTTATATATATATATATATATATATATATATATATATATATATATATATATATATATATATATATATATATATATATATATAATATATAGTGCCATTTTGAAATAGCAATCCAAAATAAAAGAACGTTTTCTGTAAAAAGATTATTGTTTCAAGAGATAACTTATGTATAATGTAAATAAAGTATTTAAAAATAATGTAAATAAAAAATAAAGTATTTTTTTGTTATAAAAATAATTATTATATATGTATAAAGATAATAAAACTTTTAATTTAAAAGAAAAACATTTAAAATATAATGTTAAATGTATATATTGCTATACCAATTTCTTAGTGTACTTCTAAGTTCTTTTTTAATTTAATTTTCGCGCCTAAAACTAATTTTCCTGGGAAACTCGAAAGTAAAACCATTTTTAAAAAACTATTATAAAATATAAAGTATATTTCTTATTTGTTACATTATATTATATTTTCAACAAAAAAAAAATTATTTTGTTAAAAATTCCAATTTTAATGTATTTTAGTATGTAGTATTTAAATATACTACTTTAAATAAATAAAATTTTGTATATTATTTCAAAATGATTTTATGAAACTTTAATAATAATAAGGTTATAAGCCATTTTTGTTAAAATTAAGAAAAAAATAAGTGAAAAACAAATAATTTGTTAATTGATCCCTTACACTTAGAGAATTTCAAAAAAGTCATTAGCAAAAATTTTGTTACATTCACTTTATCCAAGAAGCCGAAGAAGAAAACATCCAAAAGCAGAGGCAAGAAGTAGACGTCTAAAAGCAGAGACAAGAAGAAGCCGCAAATACAGCAGCAGAAGAAGACGTTCCAATAGAAGAAGAAATTCCAACGACTCTGCTCCTAAAAGAATACCCAGTTTTGGCAAACTATTTGCCCTAAACTATGGTTTCTAAAGTGAAGTAGCCTTAAATCCGAGGCTACAAACTCTCCATAGGCCTGAAGAAAAGTGGTGACTACCACACCTCTTTCAATCGGCATTCCACAAGGTTACATTGAAAATACCCAGCCTCCTCCTTCCACATAAAGGAAGTTGTAATAATAAATGAAGAAAGTGTGCTCCTGATTTTACCAGTATAAAATTGATCACAGCTGTTAAGTCTGAGGTCTGAGAGTTAGATAGAGAAAAAATGAGACTGTTTTGAAAGAAGTGCAGCATCAGCTCTTCTCTATGGAGTAGGTATGCGACATTAAAGTTCAGAAGAGCATTATCCATTGTAACAGTGATAGTATAAACAGAGCGATATGACAGTTCGATGAGTAGAAATAAACTGGAGAGAGTAAGTGAGTGTGAGAAAGTTTATAAGAAGAAATTATCTTAGATTTCATCTTTCCAATTAGAGCTGTGTGAATAGAACCATGCAAGATGTGACTGGAACACTTCAAATAAGGGAGAAGAGCACACCTATATAAAGAAGGAAACTGATGTATCGTAAAGAAATTTTGAATTCACATCCCTTTTTTTATTATTCTAAACATGCTTCTAACCATGTTAGAAGCATGGTTAGAAAGAAAAGTAATGTGATCCTTCCGAAAAAGATCACAAGAAAAAAAGGAATATTTTTGACAAGTAAAGGTTTGAGTTCGGTATTTTAGAAAATATCATATTAGTCAGGTAGAAATAGAAAGGATCTGAGTTTTTTAGGCATTGAAAAGAAGAAAGTTTTTTCATTTGAAAACAGAAATGATGGAAAGATAAGAGGTTAAGTGTCCTAGGGCTAATATCCTTGCGTCAATTAATAGCTTTGGATAAGAAGTCTTTCAGACGAAAGGAGTAATGCAAACTAGAAAGATCGGCTTAGGAGTCGATTGGTTATGGAGCAATAGAGAGACCATTAATGAAAACCAATTATAGAGTTGTGGATTGAACAAATCCCTGAGAAGCACAACTGTTTATAAATTTAAAGGAGGAACGTTCGCTGTCTACAACATCTGCTATAGAACGAATGGATAGGAAATCAGATCGAAGACCACAGAGAGAAGGGTAAATTCCGAAAATGAAAATGTTGGAAATCAAAGCCTTGTTCCAAACTATATTGAAGGCTTTAGATATATCTGAAACCACTAAAAAATTAAAGAATATGCTGAAAAGAATAAGATTAAGAATCAGAGAGAAGAGAAAGAATATCAAAAGTAGAACATTTCATGCGAAAGCCATAGTGGCAACCTTAGTAAGATATGTTTAGATGAATTGAAATATTTTCAAATCATCCTAAAGAATAAATTCAAAAACTTTAGAAAGAAAGGAGGTTAAAGAAATTGGGCGATGAACGAGCGTACTTTCCTTATAAGAAGAGAAGGTAGAAGTAGAAAGGCATTCACCAAATAATATATCAAAACAAGTTTGGAGAACCATAATAAGAAAAAAACAAGACTCGTTCTCTTTCTTAGTGTGAACTCAGAGAAAGCAGAAATAAAATTTTCATAGGAAATTAAATTGGCAGTAATAAAAGAAATGGAGGTGGCTGAAGGAGTAGGAACAGCTCAGGAATTGTTTAATTAAGATGAATATAGAGACAATTTTTGTGAAATAGTTCAAATGTAACAGGAAAAAAACATGTGTTAAACTGTCAGGAGATCCAAGATTAGGAAAAGAGGAAGTAGAAAAGTTAGAACTGACATTTTTTGTAAAATTTCAGAAAAAGCTTGAGAAAGAGGAAACAGAATAATAATTATCTTTTCAACAGATATAAGAGTTTTTAGCTTTAGAGAGAATATATTTACAAGATTAAGTGATAAAAATTAATTTTCTAGAGTTTAAATGCAACGGTAATTCTTAATTAGAGATAGAATCCCTGCTGCAAATAGCAAAACAAACAGAGTTAAAAAAAGAGTTTGACAGGTATAGTTGAAGGGAAATAAAATGGAATATATACTTCCATGAAGGAAAGGATTAATTAACTCTGTTATGTACTTATCGAAACCTGAGGAACCCCACTCACGGAAACTGTAATAATTACCTATGATATGAAAAAACGTATAAGCCCAAGTCAGATCTGTTGGCAGCATTGAAATGCTTGAAATGTCTCTTCGCATTCGGAATATGAAAGGTGATCGAATAAACCCAGAAGAGGATAGAGAACATTTTTGTACCTAACAATGAGATAACATTGTAAGTGTCCACGAAATACCTTCGATAGGTTTGCTTAAAAAGAGTTAGAGCTCCTGTTACATACAGCGGCGAGTCATTAGCAGCTGATGTTGTTACGATGGAAGGTATCTAAAGAGTATCCGTGTACTAAACATGGAGGTAGATATCATAGTTTGATCAAGATGAAATAGGAATTCAATTTTTGCGTTAAAAGTTTTGATATGAATATAGAAGTTAGCGATATGGACATCTTTTTTCTCAAAAACTTTTTATTTTTACAAACTAGGTGGTTCAGAGACAGAGACCTGATTATAAGTGAAAAATGAAGCAGAAAAAAGAGAACTGGTTAAATCTCTTAGAATATGATGCCAAATATATTAAATTAATAATATCTTTACTTGATATCACAGGATTATTAAAAAACTAAATCTAGACTATGAATATCCATTCATCCTAAAGAAAAAATTCAAAAACTTTCAAAAATTTAAAATTCAAATTTTAATTATTTAAAATTCAGAAATAAATTCAGGTTGATACCTGATTTTTGCGTTTGCTTTACTGAGAAGGCGATAAACAACCTAGTTTGCTGGCCTGTGCCTTTAGTGAATAGGAAATAAAGAAAAGGAATCATGTTAGAGTTAAATAAAAATTTTATTTTTCGAAGTAAAAACATAAATTTCATTGTTCAAGTTTTTTCTTCTTAAAAACACTTGGTTCTATTTCATAAAATCGAAATTTTGCAATAAGGTATGAAGGAAAAATTAATTCTTTCTTCCCTTAAATTTGTAGGAAATTTAGGTAAAAATTATGATGTAAGAAATTTCTTTCATATTAATATTTTCAAAATTTATTACTAATTTTGAATCAGTTAAAATTTTTTAGAATCACCACTTCTTGAATATCAGTTTTAATTATTTAAAAGTTGACACTCTTTAAATACTCCCTTATTATTATTATTATTATTATTATTATTATTATTATTATTATTATTATTATTATTATTATTATTATTATTATTATTATTATTAATATTATTATTATTATTATTATTATTATTATTATTATTATTATTATTATTATTATTATTATTATTATTATTATTATTATTATTATTATTATTATATATTATTATTATTATTATTTTTGAACATAGTTTAACTTCTTTAAAATTATCCTTGAAAACAATCTACAGCAGAAGTAGAAAGTATATTTATTGTATTCTCCTGACGCGTTTCGTCTCTGCACTTGAGACATCTTCTGAGGAAGTTCTTTCAATAATGAATGAGTGTGATTTAAATTTAAAGTATGCAGTTTGTAATTAATTAATTCAAATAATATTAAGTTTCATTGATAATTCATTAAATTTTATATTAATATCAGGTCTACGGTTCTTAATGTAAAATGCCTCCGCTATTTTCAATTTTTGCACTTCACACGACGTATATAATGCTATAAAATGTTTAGAGATATTATATAGTAGGTATAGTTGACATACCATGCACTGTGTCAAAATGGGCAAAGATCTTGCTAGGCTTGAAACGGTGTTGACATGCCCTATCCGACAATTTATTTGTCGTATAACCAATATATGTTGACGTACAGTCAGACTCAGGGCAGTTAAATTGGTATACAACATGGTGGTTGTCGTCTGGAGCCTCTCTTGAACTGAAGGAAGAAGATAGTTATTTCGACTTGTTGTATACCAATTTAACTGCCCTGAGTCTGACTGTACGTCGACATATATTGGTTATACGACAAATAAATTGTCGGATAGGGCATGTCAACACCGTTTCAAGCCTAGCAAGATCTTTGCCCATTTTGACACAGCACATGGTATGTCAACTATACCTAATATCTCTAAACATTTTATAGCATTAGAAGTGCAAAAATTGAAAATAGCAGAGGCATTTTACATTAAGAACCGTAGACCTGATATTAATATAAAATTTAATGAATTATCAATGAAACTTAATATTATTTGAATTAATTAATTACAAACGGCATACTTTAAATTTAAATCACACTCATTCATTATTGAAAGAACTTCCTCAGAAGATGTCTCAAGTGCAGAAACGAAACGCGTCAGGAGAATATAATAAACATACTTTCTATTTTTGCTGTAGATTGTTTTTCAGGATAATTTTAAGGAAGTTCAACTATGTTCAAAGATAACTATTTAGAAAATTGGAATCCAAATGTAAATCTTTTATTAAATCAAAAGCTGATATTGAGTTCCTATATTATTATTATTATTATTATTATTTTATTATTATTATTATTATTATTATTATTATTATTTATTATTATTATTATTATTATTATTATTATTATTATTATTATTATTATTATCATTATTATTATCATTATTATTTATTATTATTATCATTATTATTATTATTATTATTATTATTATTATTATTATTATTATTATTATTATTATTATTATTATATTATCTATATATAATTATTATTATTCCTAAAATGTTTAGCCTATATTTTAACAAGGGTTTGTAAGCTAATTGGCCAAACAAATATTAAGTAGCTTCACATTGTATATATATATATATATATATATATATATATATATATATATATATATATATATATATATATATATATTATATATTATATATATATTTCTTTAAATAAAATTAAAATTAAATAAAAAAAAAAAAAAAAAAAAAAAAAAAAAAAAAAAAAAATAAAATTAATTAAATAATATATATATATATATATATATATATATATATATATATATATATATATATATATATATATATATATATATATATATATATATATATATATATATATATATATATATATATATATATATATATATATATATATATATATATATATATATATATATATATATATATATATATATATATATATATATATATATATATATATATATATATATATATATATATATATATATATATATATATATATATATATATATATATATATATATATATATATATATATATATATATATATATGATCTGACTCGGACGTGTTTGAAACAGCTGGGAAAGAAGAATAGAGAAGAGCCAGAGAGAGGATTGGAAGGGTGGTTTCAGGTTTTCTGACGAGGTGTTGAAGATCTTTTCATCTGAAGAAAGAAAAGAATAGATTGAATGCAAGAATCCAGATTGTTATTTACAAGTAATTGAAAAATTTTATTAGTCGAAGAAAATATTTAAAATTTTTTATTGAATTTAACATTTGGAATTAAAATAAGTTGATTCAAAATTAATATTTAAACTATCAAGAGGAGCAACGAAATTTTCGAAAGAGGTCTTTTAGTAATTTTAAATCAAATCATCTGTGGAGCAACAAAATTTTCGAAAGAGGTCTTTTAAGTTATTTTAAATCAAATCGTCCGTAAAACAATAAAATTTTTAATTGAAATTTCTAGATAACTTCTGGTTGAAAAGGATTGGGATTTTGAAGCAGTCAGGACAAATGAGGAATAATTCTTCGCCTGGTTCTAGAGGCTGGAAACCTTTTAAACCAGATTTTTTTTCCTTCCCAAGTACGGCTGCAGGAATATGAAGTTTCTGCAGCCGACACCACCCTTCATCTTGCGGGATATGGTGTAGAGTATAATATATATATATATATATATATATATATATATATATATATATATATATATATATATATATATATATATATATATATATATATATATATATATATATATTATATATTATATATATAATATTTTCGATCTTCATCCAATTTTAGATCTTCATTTGATTTTCGATCTTCTTCTAATTTTCGATCTTCATTTGATTTTAGATATTTGCCAAGACAATAAGCGTATCCCGTGGGGAAACGCATATGGTCTTGTTATTATTATTATTATTATTTATTTCTAAAGATAATTTAATAAAGTGAAGTTATATATAATGAAACATTATTTATATTATTAATAGTCTTTGTCTGCTTTGAGATTCTCAACATTTTCTCCCCTGGTGCTACTACCGAAGGTGTCGAGTTTATTGTCTTGGAAAGAGTCGACATTGAAGGTGTCGATATTAGTTTCCTGGAAAGAGTCGACGGGAAAGGTGTCATGTCCGGTTTCTTGGAAAGAGTCGACGTCTTCTTCCAGTGCAATGAGTTCTTCTTTAGTCCAATAAAATTTTCGTAGGAAGGGAGTTATGAATTTTGGTGAAGTTTCTTGAATTTTCTGATTTCCTGAAAAGAAAACTATTTTAATTTTCAAGCTTTCCCCCAACTGCTCCACCCTACCCAAAGCGTATCTTCTGGCACTTTGATCGGACTGCTGGGATACTTTGCGCTGCTTCTTCGCTAACTATAACTGGAGGGACTGCTTTGTCATTGAAGATACCTCGATCTCTGCCGATAAGGTGGGGGTCGTGATCTTTGATGTGATGAGATGGTTCATTCATTTTTTCATTTAAATTTTTCTCTCCTCAGAATCCATGGTTCGATTGAGCTTCCTCTCGTGCCATTTAGGGTACAGACATCTCGTATCGAGAGTGGAAAATTTCTCTTTCTCCTATCTCCCTTGCTAATTTTCATTCAGCTCGGAACCGGTGCAGGGTTATTCTTACACGAGCAAAGCACTTTCACCAAACGAAGGTGTGCTGATATTCTAAATTCTCCCAATGATAAATCTTTCTGGCTTATTGCCAAGAATATTTCTAAGAACTTCTGAAAATTTTCCTTTCCTCTTATTTGCTCTGATGATTCTGTTGCTAACCCTGCAACTGAAATGGCTATTCTCTTCGGCCTCCTGTTCTCCTCTAATTAAAACCTTGATGATTCTAGCAATCATCCTCATACTTCCTTTCCTCTCAGATGTCCTATATCTTTACCTGTGATTACGTTTGATCAGGTGCATGGGCTTCTGAGATATATGAACGTGAGGAAAGAAAACGGCAAAGGCATTCCTCCTCGAGTTTTAAGGACTGTGCTTCTGAACTGGCTCCGTCCTTTGATCAATTTTTCTTTTTTTCTTAGTGTTGGAAGGTCACATTGGTTCATCCTGTTTCGAAGAAGGACAGCCGCTCTGATCCTTCTAACTACCACACTATAGCTCTCATTTTTATTCTATCTAAATTCTTTGAAACCATACTCAACTTTCTTTTCTTGGATCATCTGTAATCTCATTCCCTTCGCTTTCATCGACAGTATGGCTTTCGTCGTTCGAAGTCTACTGGTGATATACTTTTCTATCTTACAAACTTATGATTTTCTGCCATTAAGGAATTTGGGGAAACTTGTATAGTAGCTTTTGTTATATCTAAGACATTTGTCATTAATTGTTATGGGTCACTTCTTTTTACGCTCCCTGCTTTGGGTTTTCTCCTTCACTTTGCTTACTTATATCTAGCTTTCTTTCTAGTCGTTTAATTTCGGTTGCTGTTAATGGGGCGACATCTTCTTCCATTTCTGTAGCGTTGTTGCTCAGGGTTCTCTCTTGTCTCCTACTCTATTCCTACTCCACTTTAAAGATCTTCTCAGCTGCTCATCTATGTTGTCATCTAATTTTTTGAAAATTCATTCATATGCAGATGACCCAACCCTCCCTTCTTCTAATCACATAAAATCTGCTCCCTCTATCACATCTAGAGTTGTTTCTCTTTTTCATTTCTCCAATTTCATTCTTGCAGATCTGGATAGAATTTTACAGAGTGGTCGCTCAACTTTGCAAAATTACACTCTATAAAAACTCAACCTCTCAAAATCTTCCTCTCAACAACACAACCTAAATTTCCTATCTCTTTCGAAGGTTTTCCCGTCTCTCCTGTTGACAATATGAATATCTTTGGCCTTCACATGAACCAAAAATTATCTTATAAACATTCTATTACTATGGTTGCTAGGGAGGCCTCAAAAAAAGCAGGGAGTTCTATTTAGACTGCGAAAAAAAAATTTTCTTCGCAGCTACTCCAATTATACAAATTTCTCATCGCCTTTGTATGGAGCACTGCTCGCATAACTGTGGGGGCTCAGTTTTCACCCGTCTTTTGGAAACTGTCGAGTCAAAAGCTAAAAGAATTATAAACTCTTCCGCTCTGACTAATTCACTGACTCTTTATCTTTGCGACGCTACGTTGGCGACTTTTCTCTATTCTATAGGTCCCAGAGCGGCAAATGCTCGAGGGAACTGACCACTCGTGTACTTCCATCTTTATGACGTCCTCGTAGCACAGGGGTGCATTGTCTGCGCATGAATTTTGCGTGGACATAGGCAACTCTAAGCTTGTCTGCTGTGGTATCTCCTTCTATCCAGCTACCTCTGTTTTGGTGAATCTCTCCCATCTGTATTTCCTGTGGAATTTAATTAATTTCAGATACTTTAAAGCCCACGTCTGTGCTCACCTGAGGAATTTGCGTTAGGTGGGACCTGTAGGATATTTTTCTTTCTATTCTTTTATTATTTATTCCTTGAACACGACTCTTTAATTTCAGACCAGTTCGCCCAACATTCGCAGACTTACAGCTAGCGCACTTAAACAAAGAAATTGAGACTGTGTAGAAGGGAGTGTCGCACGAGCCCTTCCTAATTAATAGAAGTATTTGACGGGAGAGTTCAGATGAGCTGTGTTCATTGTAATTGTGATAGCATAGAGAGAATGATGAATTAATTCGACGGACAGAAAGAAACTGGATAGAATTAATGAGAGTGAATGAGTTGGTAAGACGAAAAGCCCTAGACTGAATGAAGGAGAGCTGAATGAGTGAAATTACAAAGATGTCTGAGACGTACCCTTGTAAAGCGCAAGTGACTCGAGTGGAGTGAAGAAATTAAAATGGCACCTCAGAATACCCAACCTCTAAGAAGCTTGTTAGATATAGAAATAATGTGATCTTCGCAAGAAAAAGTATTAGAAAAAGAAAACCAAGTATATAGAAGGTGTCGTAGTTGTGCGGAAGGTTATGTCAAGTAGAGAGATTGAGAATTGAATTTTTGAGTCATTGAAAACGACTGTTTTCTCTGCCGGATTTTTAAATATGAGAAAAATCAAAGGTTAGTTGCTCCAAGAATACTCTCCTTGGGTCTATTAACAGCTGTTTGGAAGGGCTTCTCTGATTCTGAAAGGAAAAATGAAGAGTGGAGTAATCGACAAAGGGGTAGATAGGTAATGAAGGTAATTATTGAAATTAATCTAATTAATGAAAAGCAGAAAAAGTGTTGGAGATAGGACACAAAATTGAGAAGCACTACTGCTCATATATTTAAAGGACGAACGCTAGCCGTCTATAACATCTACTATAGACTGACCAGAAATGAAATCAGAGAGAATGTCACAAAAAGACACTACTAAAAACTTTCAAAATGTCCAGAACGACAGCAAAAGATTCACCGAATTGCCAAAGAACAGAGTACTAAGAGTCAGAGAGAAGGAAAAGAAGATCACAAGTAGAGAGTTTTTTTTTACGAAATTCATTCTAACTGTCAGAGAATAGGTTAGTAGAATTGGAATATTCAAAATGTCCCTGTTTGGACAGATACGAAAACTTTAGAAAAAACGAAGGTTAAAAGAAATGGCACAGTCGTTGGAGGTTGAAAAAGTCTTCCTTTTTCGGCACAATTAGAGGGTAACACAGAAATAAAGCAGATTATTTAATTAAAAAGGCGAGAAATGTATTCATAAATTGAATCTAACATGAGAGGTAATGCGATGCTTTACAGAAAAGCAGAAAATGCAATGCATTCATGTTGAAGAAAGAGATAACACAGGCAAGGAATGTATTTCATTTCATATTACAACCACACTCTTCTATCATGAAAGCAACATCTTTTTTCCTTAAATTTCTTTCCAGAATTTTTGTATAAAACCTTTGTGTTGAACTACATCTCCTTCATAATAGAAACAATTAAAGAACCTTCGGTAGAGCCTCGTCAGAAAGTTTTCCCACCTCACTAATATTATTGCCAATTAATTCAGAATTTTCTCCACTCTTTCGACTATGATTTGAATAAAATTATTAAATTTCGTTTTTAAAATTCTCAAGAAGGCATTGTTTTACAAAATGGTTTTTACGTTTTATGCTTTTCTTTTTGTACTTCACTTTAGTCGAAAATATTTTAATTTCTCAACCTGTATTCTCCATTCCACATCCTTTAAAAATATGGATTCAGAAACATCTTCAGGTTTCAATATATCTAAAAATGAACTTAAATCCTTCATTATCATCTAAAATGCCAACATTTTTCAATGTTGTTTATCCTTATAATATCACGATCCAATACATTTCTGACTAAAAACATATTTTAAACATTAATTCCTTCATTTTCTAATATAAAGTCTAAATAAAACTTAATAAACCTTTTATTTCAATCTAAAATTCCAACATTTCTCAAACATTTTCAAGCCTTACCATATGATAATCTGAAACATCTTGAGTCTCTGGCCAAGTTTAAAACAAAAATACTTAGAAACAGCCTTTCACAATCAAATTTCCTAATACATTTTAAACACGAAAATTCCAGGGAGATTATATATATATATATATATATATATATATATATATATATATATATATATATATATATATATATATATATATATATATATATATATATATATATATATATATATATATATATATATATATATATATATATATATATATATATATATATATATATATATATATATATATATATATATATATATATATATATATATATATATATATATATATATATATATATATATATATATATATATATATATATATATATATATATGTGTGTGTGTGTGTGTGTTATTAAATTTTGGATTTGAAATGAAAAAGTTAATAAAACAAAGATGGTATATTTGCAGAATTAATAGGAGATGAATTTAATATAAGCCGAACCAAGAGTCAAGGTTGGTTTCTCCCAAATTTGCATAAGATTAACTTGTATTCAAAAGAGCTTCTCTGTAAATGCGTTATAAAAAAACAGGTCTTAGTTAAGAATATGATTATGAACAACTTCTAAACGAAAGAGCACAATGTTATAGAAGAACTTACACAGATCTTAATAGAAAAGCTTCTTCTTGAGAAATATTTTATTTCCTCACACAGGAACTAGTAGAGTGAACTAGTCCCCCTCGTTTAGAAGTTTTATTCATAAACTATTCACTGCAGCAATATCACGAATAATCCTAGTAAAAGAATGTACAATCGAACAGATGAAATAGTCAAATTGATTTTATATCAAACGATATGATTAATAAATCTTGATTGAAAATGTCTAAGAACTTGACGATAAGAAAACTTTAATAGAACTTTTCAGTTTTAAATCTATAAGAGAATTTTATTTAAGAGAATCTTTCTTTATGACAGCAAAGTGAGATATTTTCGGTACAAAATTCAAATGAGAACTTGTCATTACGACTTCAAAATGAGAACTAAACTTTTAAAAGAATAGTAACCTTCAATTTTACATTTAATGCTATCTTTCTTTTAGATTTTAGCTCTATGATTTTATAATTCTTAAATCCTCCAGGGGGAGGGATGGCTCCAGCCCTTTTGGGTGGAGTCATTAAAAGAAAAAGAAAATGATTTATACTTACATTTTTTTTATAAAGAATACTCACTACCCTGGAGAAATTTTATTTTTATTCAGATTCGGAGTCAGAGTCTTCTTCTCTGAAGTGCACTCTTGCAGTCACAGCTGCTTTCCGAACTGGTCTGGCAGTTCCCGAAGGTGTTCCCATTGAATGACGGGATATTGAAGTGGTAGGCTGAGCAGATGTCCCAGGCGTTGAGGATATAGCTGACGAAGGCATTGATCCGGTTGAAGTAGAAGATGGTTGAGATGACCCACTGTGGGTTAAAGATAGTTCCAGGGGATACAAAAGTTTGACAGGATATAGACTGATTTGTCCTCCTGGTGTCTTCACGAAGACTGATCGAACTTTTCCATCATCTCCATACATCAATTGAGTGACGATTCCCGTTTACCAAAGTGGCCTGTCTTTTACAGGACTGCGGATCAACACAACATCGTCGACTTTAACCAGATTATTCCATCTGGTTTGATATAAATCTCTACAGGTTTCTCGAAGGCTTAGTAGACATTCCTCGTACCACCTTGCTCTAAAATCTTCAAATTTGTCAGATGATTTTTTTGGGGCTTTAATCCAAGCATTTCGAGACGATGACGGAGACATCGCCATAAGATCAGAATTATCTTCTTTTCTTACTACCATACTTGTTCTGGAATGTGGTTTTAAAAAGCAATTTGGTGTGAGAGGTATCACATCATTAGAACTTGAAGTATAAGTCAGAGGACGAGAGTTTATAGCATCAGTTATTTCTGAGAGAGTTGTTATAAAGCTGAAATATTCGACAGAAGATCTTCCAATTGTCTTCAGTAGACAGCTTTTGACCACTTTCACCATTCTCTCCCACAGGCTAGCAGTCCATGGACTGTAAAGTGTTACACGATGATGCTTTATCTGATTTTTACGAAGAAACTCTTTTTCATTCTCTGAAACCACAAATGACTCAAATGAATTCACTCCTTGTATAAAGGAACGTGCATTATCACTATAGAACTGCATCTGGCACTCCATAGAGATTTACAAAACGTTGAAATGATTTTACAAATGATTCTGAAGACATATCAGGAACCAGATCTAAATGAATAGCTCTTATGCTAAGACATGTATAAATTAAGATATACATTTTTTGAGATTGAGGTGAGCCTTTTACTTTCACCCACCAATGTTTGGTATAATCTATACCCACATTCTTATAAGGCCTAAAAAGTTCCACTTGAGCTTTTGAAAAATTTGTGAAGCGAGGATAATTGAATGCAAAACTGTTGTATTTTTTGCACACTATGCATTCTGATATGACTTTTCGAATAGTATTTCTAGCAGAGGTTATCCAATAACCTCTCAGACGAATGTTGGTTAAAGGGGCTAGAATGCCAATTTGTTTGCAATCAAAATGGGCGCTTCGAATAAAAAGAAATGTCAAATGGTGATTTTTCCCCATCAGGATTGGATTTAAAACATCAAAGTCATAATAATTAGAACGAGCCAATCTACCTTTGCTTCTAATGAGCTCTAAATCATCTAGAAATAAATTTAAATTGTTTACCAAATTCAGGTGGTGGTTCATTTAACGAAGCATCCTCTTTCACTCTTCTTAAAAAGGCAAGCTCTTTCGGAAAAGATTCTTCCTGCATTCTTTTTAGGCAATATATTCGAGCTTTGGAATCACAATCAATGTTGATTCCTCTAGAAAGTGCTGAAAACTTATATAAAAGAGCACAAACTTTAAAAATAACATTTAAATTAGAAAATTTTTCAAAATAAAAAAACAGTAGGATTAGTACTTACATTGACAGTCGCAAGCACTAGAGAAGAATTATTTTCGGAACTCTTCCCATTCCATAATCAGGCCAGTATATGGGTGCAGAATCCAGCCATTCAGGTCCATGCTTGCCAGAATGATAAATTTTTTCGAAACTCAGATATATTTAATCCTCTAGTGAGTAGGTCGGCTGGGTTTTCTTCTGACCTCACAAAATGAAATTCAGGAAGAAGATTATGGTCTTCTTTTAATGAAGAAACCATTTTTTTAATATCTTGTATTCTATTCTTTATGAATACACTTTTGTTTTTCCTTCCCCCACGTAGTATCCAGGCCAAAGACACTTGTGAATCCGAAAATATATTTAAATTTTTAAACTTTGAACCTTGAAAGCATCCTAGTACTTGAGGTAAGCATTTTAATGCCAAAAAAACTGATAAAAGCTCTTTCTTCTGAGCTATGGTGTTTTGCTAATTTTTTGTTAGCCTCGAAACTTTCTTTTAGTTCAGGATTATTTGTATTCCAACGGCATAAATCAAATCAACCTTCGCACATTCTTGAAAAGGCCTGACAAATTTTTTTTAAATTGTCAATAGAATAGTTGGAATATATAAAATTATCCATATATGGATTATTTTCCAATAAGGAAGAACAGAGATCTGGGGGATACTCTTTTGCATGGTGTCTTATAATAGCTCCCAAGATATAAGGACTTACTTATAGCCCGAAAATGATTTAAGTGTAACGATAGGTATGAAGTACACCTCTTTCTTCCCAGAAGAAGCAGAATCGATTACGATCTTCATCTTTTTTAAGACGAATCTGCAAAAAGGCTTTCGAAATGTTTTCTAGTAAGACATTTTTGTTTGTCCGAAATTGAAACAATAATCGAAAAAAAGATGCCATCAGATCTAAACCAGGATAAAAAGCCTGATTTAAAGATGGCTATTCCCGATGCGAAGGCTGCACTTAAAGACAGGACGAATTTTCGTTGCGAATTGTTCTGCAGTCTTAATAACAGGCCTATGAGGGATCCATATGTATCGATGAAACTCTTTTGGAGACACATGGACTGGCTCGATGATGCCATCAGCCAGGTACTGACGAAATATGTCTCCATATGCTGAAATGAGACCCTGATTATGAAGTTTTTGTGTCACACGATGAAGAGCAGCTAATGCTACCTGATGATTTGAAGGCACAGCTTTCAATATTTCTTCATACCATGGGATCTAAACATGATACTTACCTTCCTTATATTCTATACTCTCATTTAATCTACTTTCGAAGATGGTATCGATGGAGCCATGGTCGGCTTCTTCGTTTATTCCAATGGATTATAAATTTATAGATGTTCTCTATGCCGACATCAAGTTCCAAGTCTGAGTGAGTATGAATCAAAGGGTCGAAATAGGAAGGAGATGGATCCACTATGAGATTTACGATGTTTTCGGGAATTTTTTTTGACAGATTTGAGAAGAGATGGAGACAACAAGCTGGAATCTTTTGGTTGTCAGGAGGTCCTCTTTCTTTGAGGACTATTCGAATTTTCTTCTCCAAATATGACTTCAATTTGAGAAGGAGTTAAAAATTTACGAACTGGTCCGAATGGAACGAAACCATGGCAAGAATCAATAGCACTCCCTCTTAAACAATTGACTACTTTAAAATGCTTCATGAGATATAGAGCGTCTATTCCCAAAAGACATTCTACATTGTTGACAATGTCACCATGACGGCCTTGATAGAATGGATCAGCTATCTTAAAATTATTTCTTCGTATATTATATACGCCTCCCATCAATCCCTTGACTTCAAAACCGACATCAAGTTTGGGATCCACAGGATCTGGAATTTGGGTATATGACCCACAACATAAATTCAATTCCAGATCAATGGAGTACATTGTTCTGGTTTGTTCTCCCAGAAAAGTTTTTACAGTGGTGTTTTGACGAGGAAGTGAAGCAATATTTACTCCTAGCTTCTCCATGACACTTCCTTTGAAGTAACTTCTCTGAGATCCAAAATCTAAAAGAGCCCTTATTTCTTGAATCTTATTCCCCCTTTTTACTTTAATGAGATAGTTTAAAGAATGTTGCCAGAAGGAGTTGATCCTGTGTTGGTCTTGTGCACTCAGGCCTCCATTCCCATCTTCTAGTCACTTTACACTATTGCATTCTCTCCAAATGTCCCTACCATCTCAACCTTGCTGTATCTATTTGTTAATCACCTCTGCATAATCTCTGATACTCTCGTTTAATCATTTTCTATTCTGCTCTTTCCTGCAATAGCTTTTAACATTTGCTTACAATATCCATGCCATTACCATTAAGATTTTCGCCTTTGTGCCTAAAAACCTATGTGGTCTACAAAGTTTTCATTCGTGAATATAAGACTCTGTAAAACCTACAACAAAGCCAATGGACTTTGTTTAGAATTCATCACCTCCTTCCATCTGTTCAGAGTTTGCTGTTATTCTTCTATTCCCATTTTTATTATTGTCGCATCATCCGCGTAGACTATTGTGTGTCTCTTTCTTTCCTTGTTCACATTCTCCTGAGACTGTCATGCAGATATAGCGCAATGAGCAGCGGAGACAATATACTTCATTGTGTTACTCTTGTTCTCATTCCAAACCACTTCTCTCCTCTCTCTTCTCTGACCATTTTTATTTGTTCTTCGTACATACTTTTTAAACTTATTATCAATCCCTCCGATATGTCCTACACTGATCCTACTATACTCTCCAGAGTCTCTCCCTATTTATCTTGTCGAATGCCTCTCTAAGTCTATAAATGTTACATATGCCTTTTTATCCCACTCTATGGCCTTTTCTGTCAGTATTTTCATGTAAAATATCAAGTCCGTCATACCTTTTGCAGGCCTGAACAATTCTGCCAAACTCCTATCTTATTTTCAAATTCGGCTCTTAGGCTTCTCTCCAGAATTCTTTCATATATTTTACTCTCCTCTAACAGCAACGCTATTTCTCTGTAATTTTTTCTCTTTTTTATTTCCCATTTTGTGCACCGGGCAGAATATTGCTTTCCTTCATTCTAATTGTATTTTTCCCTTCATCCATACTTGGTTTATTAATGTTGTAACCCATTGGGCTACTCCTTCACCTGTCCTGAGTAGTTGAAATTTTCAAGTGAAAACTTCTGCTCCTATGTTAATTTATGTAACTGTTTTTTTAAACAACTTCTATGTAAAATATTAAAGCCTGTGCATTCTGGGTTAATAAAAAAGAGTAGACTTCCATAGATGCATAGTAAAATGCGTTTAGGAAAATAAACATATCCTTGAAAAGGCAAATTTCACCGACTGGACTTACAGCTCTGATCTTTTCACCGTCATATTAGCTTTTTGTATTTATAAAGAATTGATTTAATGAGAATTTCAAGTTTTTTCACAATATTGTCCTTAAAATTATGGCGACCTTTTTGTGGGCTTCCCCTTCCTTTTGGGGGTGAAAAAAATTCTTTATTTCAGTTTTTTTCAATGTCTTATTAGTAAAATCTTTGCCGATTCCAAATATTTAACTGGCTTTTCATAAATTCAAAAGGCTCCTGAGAAAAGACTTTTCAAGCAGCAGCTGTCGAATAACTCTGAATTTGTGGTCATAATGGTCCCACAAAAAGAAAATTTTAATTTT
>SEYY01002591.1:7500-30000 GCA_009176605.1 Armadillidium nasatum
TGCTCTCACATTAATCATTTGAAAATAACCTATCACTCCTTATCTCAGCTACTGCACTCCCCCACAAACTCTGGCCAATATGTCTTCCATATTTGGCTTATATATATATATATATATATATATATATATATATATATATATATATATATATATATATAATATATATATATATATATATATATATATATATATATATAACTTACACTGAACTATCTTCCGCTTCCATCCATTCACTGAAAAGCTTTTTCGCATTACTAACGCAATCTTCAAAGCCTAAACGACAAAGTGAAGATAGAAGAGAAGATCGAAGAAGTTGAATGTCATGAGGATCTTCGAGACTGTCCTTAAAGCCGAGTGAATTGTATAAAGGAGTTGCTACATATGTGATGTAATCCTGTAAGGAATAAAATGTTTGTATGTTTTAGTATTGCATGTCAAACTGTTTGTTATTGTATAGCATATGTGATAATGTTGGGAGTTAAGTTTGAAGTTCAAGGGTTCGATCCCTGAAGAAATATTCTCGATAGAGAAAATTCTATATATCATTAAAAAAAAAAAAAGCCCTTTAGATTTGAACTTCTATATTTAAAAAAGAAAGGAAAATAAAAAATATATGTATTGCTGCTGGTGGAATGAAAATCAGCATCCGCGATAGGCCTGACCAGCCAGCAGATGTTTGCCGTCGGCCCAGTGAAACTCTTGGTTCATCCTCGATTGAACTTACTGATAGGGCTAATAACCCTTCCTGTTGTTTGATTTTGATTTTTGATTTTGATGATTTATAAAAATATAAAAAAAATTAAAAAACTAATTATTATTTATATTAAGTATTAATTTATTTTCTACTTTTCCCAATCTATTATAATAGTATTATAATTATCAAAAATAAATAAGATAATAATTTTATTGTAATACAGTTATAGTATTTAATTTATTTTTATTTTTATTTTTTTACATATCACATTACATATTACGTAATCATGAAATATGATTTTTTAATCGATAATATTCGAACCTTTAGATTATTAACCTATCCTAGAGGGAAGGGGGGGGGAGTTTTCTAGGAACTTTCTTCCTAAGATTCTTACGAATGGTCAAACACTGAAACTTCATCACTCGAACTGACGACTCTACTTCATGAGTCACAAATATTGAGTATAAAATAAATGAAATAAGATAATATTTTTACTGTTATATAGTTATAGTATTTAATTTATTTTTTATTTGCTTTTTTTTTTAAATGCTATCTTCACTCACGGGCAGAGCCCTTTTCGAGGAGGGTGCCTAAATTGTAGCAAGCAGTTGCTACAGATATGATGTAACCTTGCTAGGAATAAGATTTATGAATATTTTTATTTATATAAGAAATTTAAATAATTGTATTTTCAAAATTGCTTCAGCTGTGGATGAAAGCCAGCCTTTCAATATACACACTAAAATGAGTTTACCAATAAGAAAAAAAATATTTCTATATATACGATATAATATTGCGTCAGAAAATATATTACAATATAATAGTACTATAATTATAATAATTGTTGTAAGTGGTGGTAGTGACAGACGTTTTGGCAGTAGTAGTAATAATTATAATGTATTATCAGTGATAGTACAAATAATGAAAATTTGACGCAAAACTAACCTTTAAATATCCATAGGTGGAGGTCCTCTCGAACATAATCCTAAGGTACTCGAAATTAGTGAGAGCTGTCAACCAAGGTACCAGCTCACGTTCCTGGCTTAAATATTGACCAATTTGAAGAGGGATTTTGTATTCTAACATACCTTTCAATTAGAAAATAGTTTTGTAATTAACATGATTAATTTCTAAATTAATTAACATAATTAATTTCTAATTAATTACACTCTTTTTTTTATTCATTTCTAATAAAACTAAAGAAATAGAAACAGCGATAACAGCAGCAATATTGAAAGCAGTTAATACTAACCTACTATTAATATTGTTATTATATATTTTTATTTTATAATTACAATAATTTTATTATTGTTATAATTATTTTTATTATTATAATTACTAATTTTATTATTTTTATAATTTATTTTTTATATAAAACAATAATATATATAATAATAACAATAATTAATAATAATAATAATAATAATAATAATAATAATAATAATAATAATAATAATAATATAATATAATTATAATATTATTATTATTATTATTATTATTATTATTATTATTATTATTATTATTATTATTATTATATTAATTACCAGATCTAGCAAGATTGAAGGAATCGTCAATGATTTGTGCTCTATTTGAAATACCAATTACATTTGGATCTGTTTTGAGTTGGTAGATGATAGCGATCCAATTTCTCTCTTCGTAATTAACTCGGTAGTACCCCGACTGCTGAACGTTAAAGATAAACCAGCCGCTGTCAGTGGAAAGACCTGTTAGGGTGGTTCTTTTCTCTCCTACAGACATCCACTTCTTAACATGTGCCTGTGTGAAATCTGGGTTGGATTGAGTAGTGAATGTTAAAGGTATCCACCAAGTTTGGTTGGATTTTATTTCTTTTCTTTCTGCTGAGATTAAGGTGAATTTTTCCTGTTAGAAAAAAAAATTAGATTATTTGCAAATATAAATTTTTTGTTTTATTTTTGACAATGATATACTCTCATGAATACACCAGCAATTATTTATATATAATATATATATATATATATATATATATATATATATATATATATATATATATATATATATATATATATATATATATATATATATATTATATATATTATACCTCATAATTTAGTATACATTCTTACCTGTGTTATATGAACAGAACTATATCTACTGTCACTCCAAACTGTTACAACTGGAAACCCTTTTTGCAAGGTCCAACTTTCCATTATTTCTTTGACCGTGACTCTGAGGTCCAACGTACCATCCTTGTGGGCTTCAAGTGTTAAGTAATACCATAAATCATCTTGCGTAGCTGAAGAATAGCTCCTAAATCATCGTTAATAATAATAATAGTAATAAGAAAAAATAAATAATAATAATAAAATAATAATAATAATAATAATAATAATAATAATAATAATAATAATAATAATAATAATTATAATAATAATAATAATAATAATAATAATAATAATAATAATAATAATAATAATAATAATAATAATAATAATAATAATATATAATGATAATAAATTATTATTATCATGCTAATAATATTATTATTATTATTATTATTATTATTATTATTATTATTATTATTATTATTATTATTATTATTATATTAGAAGTAGTAGTATACTTAATTGTAATATATATATTCTTTTTCATTGTATTTTTGATATAGGAAGTTATGATATTTTTGAAAGCTTTAATTTTAATTTTTAATAATAATAAAAAAAAAAATTAAATATTTTCTTTTTAATTACGTAGAAGAGAAAAGAGATAAGATATTTATATAAAAGAAAATTTTTTACTTTATAACTTACAATTCATTTAAATAATTGTAGAGTCCCTTTCTGAATGTTATTTCTGTTAACGAGTAGTTCATCATTCGAATAATTGAGGCACCTTCGGTAATTCAAAAGAAAGTTATTAACAAAATTAGGGATTGTGGTATTGATAATATTTCTAGATATAAACATTAAGCTTAGTATTAGTTTTAAAAGAAAATTATTTGCAAAATTTTAAAGCGGTTTGTGGGGCTTATAATATTTCTTTCTAAAGAAAGTTATTACCAAAACTGGGATTGTGGTATTGATAATATTTCTAGATATTAATAATAGTAAGTTTCGGATATTAACATTAATCTTGGTATTGGTATTGATGATATTTCTAGGTATCAATAATAGTAAGTTTCGGATATTAACATTAATCTTGGTATTGGTATTGATGATATTTCTAGATATTAATAACAGTAAGTTTCGGATATTAACATTAATCTTGGTATTGGTATTGATAATATTTCTAGGTATCAATAATGGTAAATTTCGGATAGTAGCATTAATCTTGGTATTGGTATTAATTAATATTTCTAGATATTAATAATAGTAAGTTTCGGATATTAATATTAATCTTGGTATTGGTATTGATGATATTTCTAGGTATCAATAATGGTAAGTTTCGGATATTAACATTAATCTTGGTATTGTATTGAAAATATTTCTAGATATTAATAATAGTAAGTTTCGGATTTTAACATTAATCTTGGTATTGGTATTGATAATATTTCTAGATATTAATAACAGTTTGCAAGTTTTGAAACGTTTTCTGGTGTTTATAATATTCCTTTAGATATTAATATCGGTAAAAATAGTATATTATTACTAGCCTTAGTACTGATATTGGTACAGGCACTGGGTTTAGTATTAGTTTTAAAAAAATATTTGTAAAACTGTTTGTAGTTTTGATAATATTCTTAGGTATTAATAATGGTAATATTGGAATTTAAAAACCTGTAAGGGCACTGGTATTAGTATTAGTATTAGTTTTAAAAGAAAGTTAGAAGGTATTGTTATCGGTCTAGGCATTAGTTTGAAAAGAAAATTATCTATTTAAACGACGAGATCATATACCTAGGTATATTGATAATATACCTACGATCTTAAAATAATAATTTTCGTGTATTTATATACCAGTATCGGTATTAAGATTGATTTTGGTATTGGCTCTCTCATTTGTTGTATAAATCAGTGAATCTTTATTTTGGCGAAAGTTTTAACTATAAATTAGAGCTCACTAATTTTATAAACAAATTCAGAGGAACTTCAAATTATACCTTTGGAATAAGAAATAGCATCAAATATCTGATCAATTTCTTCTGGGTCGTTAACTTCGACATTGATTGGATGAGAAGAATCAAGAACATCCGTACTGAAAGATGTGTGGAGTTCGGATATAACAATTTGTTCCAACATTTTGAAACTTGGCTCTACCTGAGAGATAAAGAAATAATAATATTTACAATGTAATGTCATATTCTTTAAGTATAATGTAATGATAGTTGGCTCTACCTGAGAAATAAAGAAATAATATTAAAAAATAAAATCAAAATATTTTTTATGTATAATGTAATGATAGTTCACATTCCACATACATCAAAATAAATCATAAATCCACATGAATCTAAACAAATGATAAATCCACATAAATCTAAATAAATCATAAATCAAAATAAACCTAAATAAAACAAATCCACATAAATCTCAATAAATCATGAACCCACATAAATCTAAACAAATCATGTCCACATAAATCTAAATAAAACAAACCCAAATAAATCTCAATAAATCATAAATCCACATGAATCTAAACAAATGATAAATCCACATAAATCTAAATAAATCATAAATTAAAATAAATCTATATAAAACAAATCCACATAAATCTTAATAAATAATAAATCCACCTGAATCTAAACAAATGATAAATCCACATAAATCTAAACAAATCATAAATCCACATAAATCTAAATAAAACAAATCCACACAAATCTTAATAAATAATAAATCCACATGAATCTAAACAAATGATAAATCCACATAAATCTAAACAAATCATAAATCTACATAAATCTAAATGAAACAAATCCACACAAATCTCAATAAATCATAAATCCACAAAAATCTAAGCAAATCATAAATCCACATAAATTTTAATAAAACATAAATTGACATAAGTCTTTATAAATTAAAATCCCCATAAATCTAAATAAACCAATATTTACTAGTATTTTAATGAGATTAAGATTTAATTATTGAATTATTTAAAATAATTATCTAATTATCTAATATAAAAACTGACAGAGTGAAGTCCTATGTGCTCCATGTATGTGGCAAATCCTTCATTTAACCAAAGTTCTGACCACCATTTTGGGGATACTAAGTCACCGAACCACATATGAGCCAATTCATGAGCGATGGTTGAACCGATACGCTGCTTGTCCAGAGCTTTAGAGTGTAGAGAGTCGTAGAGCAAAGCTGTTTCCCTGTAAATTATATTATATTATATTACTCTAATTTATTCAATTTTTGTACGGCATATTTATGAAAAAGGACATTTCATATAGAGCTTTAATTAAAAAGCTAGCTAGCTAGATAGATAGATAGATAGATTAGATAAATAGATAGATAGACAGATAGATATAGGTAGATAGATGGATAGATAAATCAATAGATAGATAGATAGGTAGATAGATAGACAAATCAAAGATAGATGATAGATAGATGATTGAAAGTTAAAAATTTTAATAATTGTTACTCTTTAAAATTAATGATTCTGTTTTTGAGAAGAAAACTTTTTTTGTAATGGAAACAAATTTAAGAAAAACTTCATTTTTTTAAACTTTTAAGTTGAGTCCTTTTTTATTATTTTTTCTTTTTATTTTGATCTTTGAAGGATAAAATTTACAGTTATTCTAACACGGTGTAAGATTAACGAATAAAAGTTTCACCTTTAGAAGTTATCTAATATAATACTAAAGATTTGAAAACTTTATTATATTAAATTATAATTATATTATATTATGTTATATTATATTATTATATTGGGTCTCTCCAGAAAACACAACTCAAGCTTCAACCAAGCTCCGAACCATCTGAAAAGCAGCTCCAGCCCAATCCAGCTTTCCATCCGACTATCTATCTAGCTTTTTATGTAATTCTTTAGCAATATGTTAAATTTTTTTTTTCCCAGATAAATATTTGGGAAGAAAACCATAGCAGTTGATAACGAAAATGTAAATTTCTTTTTTATTTTACAAAAATGAATAAATAAATAAATAAATAAATAAATAAATTAAATTAAAATTAAATTAAAATTGAAATTGATGAATCATCACTACAAAAATTTAATTTATGGCAGTTTTTTTTTTGGGGGGATAAATTTAATGAAAAAAATATTACAAATTGAAAGAGCACAGTATTCTCATATGATAAGTGACTTCGTAAATATTATATATATATATATATATATATATATATATATATATATATATATATATATATATATATATATATATATATATATATATATATATATATATATATATATATATATATATATATATATATATATATATATATATATATATATATATATATATATATATATATATATATATATATATATATAATATATATATATATATATATATATATATATATATATATATATATATATATATTATATATATATATATATATATATATTAGACTAGCAACTCGTTTATTTTTCATTAGTTAACATTTTTAATTGTTACCCTTTTAAAACGTTTTATGTTTGAAAATATTTAGTAGAAATCATTCATTTTCGAGAACTAATTATTAAAATGTCTATTCATCTGTCCATCTTTCTGTCTGTCTGTTTGTCTGTATATCCATCAATCCATATTCTCTGTTTGTCTGTTTATCTGTCTGTCTATCTATCTATCTATCTATCTATCTATCTATCTATCTATCTATCTATCTATCTATCTATTTCACTGTCTGTCTGACTGTCTGTCTATCTGTCTGTCTGTCTGTCTGTCTGTCTGTCTGTCTGTCTGTCTATCAATATCTATCTATCTATCTATCTATCTATCTATCTATCTATCTATCTATCTATCTATCTATCTATCTATCTATCTATCTATCTATTTATCTATATTTTGAAATAGAATAAAGATAATTTTAACAAATCTTACCTGTAGGTTATCAAACCCCAATTTTCCATTGCTCCTGATTTAAAATCCGGCAGAGCAGCCATGTCCTGCTTAGGAAGAGGAAAAGTAATACCAAAATACTCCTCGTAGAATTTAAGAATTTTGGGACCTAGATAGGCAGCGTATTCCGTTTGTGATATTGCCTCTTGCCTCGCCCAAACTGTAAAAAAAAAATTTATTTACTTAATTGTATTTTTATTTATTTATTTATTTTTGTAAAGGTATGTTTTTTTATGCTTAATTTTATAGTCAGCATTTTCACAAAGTTGTAAATCAGAATACAAAGATTATTGAATTTTATCTAATGGAACAGTTTTCTAGTCTATTATTCCGACTTTCAAGTTAACCTGTAAATAGTAGTAAATGAAGTACAACTTTCATTATATATATATATATATATATATATATATATATATATATATATATATATATATATATATATATATATATATATATATATATATATATATTATTTATTATTTTATTATTACACCCTAAGGTTGACCAATGCCATTGAGAAATCCAAGTTTATTTAAAACATCAAAATTTTTTTTAAAAACAATTCACAACAAAGTATAAAATTTAATACATTAAAAGACTAGCTTTCGCTTTTGTTTTGAAAGCCTCATTCAGGCAAACCTAAAACAGAAGCGAAAGCTAGTCTTTTAATGTATTAAATTTTATACATTGTTTTGTGAATTGTTTTTAAAAAAATTTTGATGTTTTAAATAAACTTGGATTTCTCAATGGCATTGGTCAACCTTAGGGTGTAATAAATAAATAAATAAATATAAAAAAAGTGAACATAACTCAAGATAATAAATATTATAATATATATATATATATATATATATATATATATATATATAATATATATATATATATATATAATATATATATATATATATATTATTAGACTTACTTTCTCAAAATACGTAATAGACATACCTACTCTATTAATTTGCAGGTATATAATCATTATTAAGATATTTAATGGCTATGCTGTAAGCTATTAGAAATATCTTCTCCATTAGTTTATAATTGAAAAATATCTTAAATTTAAGAAACAAAAGAAGTTATATTATATTATATTGAAAAGGGCTGTGCCCGTGAGTGGTGGCGATCTGAAAAAATAAATAAATAAATAAAAAAAAAAAAAAAAAAAAAAAAAATATTAGAAAACTCTTATGTTCCACTTTGGTCATTTAATGTTAGATTAGGTTAGGTTGGAATAAGTTAGACTAGGTTAGGTATACATGTTCAGAGAAAGTCAACCTCTTTTTAATAAAACAAAATTAGCACGTTGTAGGGAGGGAAATTTTGTAGGGAGATTCCACTTACGGTCCTCAGATGGATCGAACCAACACTTTCAAAGACTTGAGTCAGTCACTCTACGACTATTTCAAAATGAAAAACAAAGATATTTTCATTGAGAAAGCTCAAAACTTCTACTTTTGCAACGTAATTTGCGAATCTTATCTTATTTTATTGGATTAAATCTCTTTAATTATTTTATCTCCAAAATTTTAAAAAGAGATAGCGTTCATTATAATTAACACTTAATTATGATTAAGGATTTTTTGTTTTATTAAACAGTAAAAATTGCGGCTTTTTTGAATCCAGTTATTTTAAACTTAAAGTATTGTCGAAATTGAAAATTTGTTTCCATAAATATTTTTCGTTTCAACAGATTTTTAGAAAAAAAAAATAAAAAAATCTGTTGAATAGAGTATTACAAATTTTTTTTTTAAATTTTTTTAAAAATTATGTTTTGTATGTTCTATAATTTAAATTTGAATTTAAATTTGAATTTACCGATTTTGAGTGAATTTATTTCGGAAGAAAACCTATAGCATTTAGTTGTCATAAATAGAAGATTTATCAATATTCTTCCTCTAAACTATATCCTAAAGTTTACCGTGGCTCAAACGGTAAAGTGATTGACTCACGTGCTTGAGGGCGCCGGTTAGATCCCACTCTGGGATCCTAGGTATATTACTAACCTAGAAAAGTTCCTCTTCCTCGAATAGGGCAATGCCCGTGAGATGTGAACTTTTTATTTAAAAAAAAAAAAAATAAAAAATAAACTCTTCGACTTTTATTTCTTCTTATTCAACACATGGTCGAAATTTACTAACGAATGTCGAATAATTTTATTCAAATTTATTAACGAATGTCGAATATTTGATTCAAATTTATTACCGAATGTCGAATATTTGTTTCAAATTTACTACCGAATGTCGAATATCTGATTCAAATTTACTACCGAATGCCGAATATTTGATTCAAATTTTTTTTAAAACTATTCATATAATTTTATGAAATAAATATGTATAATTAGATGATCTAGTACGACTTTATTTTCTGTACCTTTCTTATCATAGTTACGAGAAAGTTCGCTAACATAATGTCTCTGAACACACTGAAAGACGTCCAAAATCCAAACCATAAACCTCAAACCCCACAACTAAAACCTATTGATTTTCCATACCCAGTATTATACGTAACTGTTCCCCTGGTTTCTGATTCTAGTACGACTTTATTTTTTGCGCCTTACTAATCATAGTTCCGAGTAAGGTCACTAAAATAATGTTTCTGAACACAGGGAAAGACTTCCAAAATTCAAACCATAAGCATACAACCACCAACCTAAAACCTATTGATTTTCCATAACCCAATATTATACAGAACTGTTCCCCTGGTTTCTAATTCTAGTACGACTTTATTTTTTGCACCTTACTAATCACAGTTCAGAGTAAGGTCACTGAAATAATGTCTCTGGACAGCACTGAAAGACATTCAAAATCCAAACCATATGCCTACACCACCAAATCTAAAACCTATTGATTTTTCATACTCACTATTAAAGGGAACTGATCCACTGGTTTCTACCGATGCGTTAAACTCAAAGTCTGAAACGACAAAAGCGATGAGATAAGTCGACATTGGAAGGGTTGAATTAAAAACTTCCCAAAACCATCCATCTTGATTTTCTCTGTCAGTAAAATAGAAATTGGTATTCATCTATTAATGAAGGTAATGAATATATATATATATATATATATATATATATATATATATATATATAATATATATATATATATATATAATATATATATATATATATATATATATATATATATATATATATATATATATATATATTATATATATATATATATATATATATATATATATATATATATATATATAATATATATATATATATATATATATATATATATATATATATATATATATATATATATATATATATATATATATATATATATATATATATATATATATATATATATATATATATATATATATATATATATATATATATATATATATATATATATATATATATATATATATATATATATATATATATATATATATATATATATATATATATATATATATATGTATATAATTTCTTTAATCTAAACTGCTAATTTATTGTAAATTTTTAGGTATTGCACTAACACTAATAAATAAATAAATAAATAAATGCATTATTGGCTATTAAAACCTATATAAAAAAATAAAATAAAATAAAATCAGAAATAACATAAAACAGGTTAAAAAAATTTCTTAAATTTGCAACAGAATTATAGATCATAGATGACAGAAATATCAAACTGTAAACAGAAAAATTTTCATAACTTTTCCCAACTTTTGTAAATTACTCTGAAGTTTTTTTTAGAATGAAAGTTATTATTGAAAGTAATATTAAATATTGCCTTAGAAAATATATATATATATATATATATATATATATATATATATATAATATATATATATATATATATATATATATATATATATATATATATATATATATATATATATATATATATATATATATATATATATATATATATATATATATATATATATATATATATATATATATAGATAACGGTATCATAAACTATAACTACCACCGCTACATAGCAAACATCCACCGAATATCTTTCATTTCTTTGCTACTAAATTTATCAATATCTCTGTCTCTGTCTGTCTGTCTGTCTCTGTCTGTCTATCTGTCTATCTATCTATCTGTCTATCTATCTGTCTGTCTGTCTATCTGTCTCTGCTGTCTTTCTGTCTGTCTGTCTGTCTTCTCTCTCTCTCTCTCTCTCTCTCTCTCTCTCTCTCTCTCCTCTCTCTCTTTCTCTCTCTCTCTCTCTATCTGCATTCTTCCTTTCTTTCCATTCCTTGGTTTCAGACACGCTCATTTTGTTTATGGAACTTTAAATTTTTTTTTTCAAGCATCATTAGGGTCATTTTTCCAATACTAACTCCAAGCTCAGCGTAATATTTTTTTCCAAAGCAACCCAAAAGGGTATTAAATTCTTTCCTTTATACTTACATGGGCAATGAATTGCGACTTGGCATGTTGGAGATGACTCTATACCCTTCTTGTCTTGCTATATGGATGTTAAAAGTGGCTTTTAATGCGGGTTCATCAAAGCAAGGGAAAACTCTTCTTGCGTGGGTGGCTTCCATTTGGGTTGCGCCAAGGTATCTCCACATTATTGGGAAAAATATTATTATTATTATTATTATTATTATTATTATTATTATTATTATTTATTATTATTATATATATTTATATTATATTATAGTAATTATTATTATTATTATTATTATTATTTATATTATTATTATTATTAAATTTTACTTACATAGTTTTATTTCTGCACATACGATGAACGGTAAAATCCAACCATGTTCTCATTCATATAGCCAATGTAATTCATGGACAGTACATAAGTCCTTCTAATTTTCAAAACAGATTTCAGAACCCCGATGTAAAAGTGTCTTTCACGATTGTAAGAATGGCTGACGAATTCAATGACTTCGTTCGAATCATTATAAGAAACGAGCTGTGTGATAATGATGATGCTGCGATTTAGTTTGGACAATATATACCAATAATAGCATTACATTTGCGAAGTGTCGCAACAAATATGTGATAAAAATATTCCAACGTATTTCTTCCTAATTATTCTATTAATTTCTAGTAAATAATTATTTTTCTTCTTCTATTAAAAAAATGAATTGTTTAATTTACTTTCTTATAAGTAATATGTTAATTTCCTATTAAAAAATGAATTTATGAAGCTACTTCTTATAAGTAATATTTTTCCTTCTCTTATAAGAAAAATAAATTGGTGAAGTTACCTCCTTATAATAATGTCTTTTCTTCTCTTATATATATTATTAATCTACTTTATTATAAAATAATTTATTTTTCTAGAAAATAATGGTGAAGCACTTCTTATTAGTAAAAATGTCTTTCTTTTCATATAAAAAATGATAGTGAAGCAATTTTTAAGTAATATTTTTTCGCTCATATTTGAGAATGAATTGAAGTTATTTTCTTAATAAGTAATGTTTTCTTTTCTTATTTTAAGAAAATTTTGTGAGGCTACTCTTATAATTAATATATCTTTTTCCTTAATAAGAAAAATAAATCAGTGAAGTTACTAGTCTTATAATAATCGTCCTTTTTTTCTAATTGATTTCATACATGCTATTAGAATTATATGCTGTATATATATATAATAAGTTAATACTTTAATTACTATAATAGTAATTTATATTTATTATATAATATATATATAATTAATCTACTATATATATCTATAGATTAAACTGACGATCTCCTCTATGATACTATCAATGATTTGTGGAATTTTTAGCTTTATGTTCATAACTCTCCAATATATAAAAACTATAAACGAGTTAGTATATCTAACAACAAGAAGATAAAAATAATAATATACACCACTTGATCCTCTGTCCGTAAATGTTACTAAATTATCTTAGAATAATTAACTGCCTACAGGGGTAATTATTTATATTATTCAAAATATTTGAATATATACATATAATATTTATTATTAGTATTTATTATTATAATTATTTATATATATAATATATATATATATTTAATACTATACATATACTTTACATAGTAGATTGATAATTTGAATCTACTTTCTTATAAAGAAGTATGTTTTCCCTAGTTACATAAAGAGTGAATATGAATTAGGTGAAACTACTTGCTATATGTTTTCCTTGTTCTTAGTTATAAATTATAATTATTGGTTCATGAGATACATTATATTATACACATAAATTCAATGGGTTTGATTAATAGTCCATTCTGTTTATGATTGTAATTAAAATAAAATAATTTATATAAAGTAAAAAGAGGCGGGTAAGTAACTCTTTTTGTCATATAAATATTCGAGATAAAATTTGGTCGTATTCTCTGCTCGATAAGAAAATGAAGATTGATGAAAGCGATTTTCTTATAATGAGATAGATATCGCCTTTTCTTTTTGTAATATTTATACAAATAAAATTGGTAAGCTATCGTTCTTATATATTTTCCTTTTATAGTATATTCGTTGTAAATCATTTTCATGTTATGTTTATGTTGTGACAGTGTTTTGCCCTATTTATTATTTAATATTATATAATTTTAAATTTTTGTATAGATATGATGGAACATTGTCCTACATAATATTGAGTGTCATCTTATGCCCGGAATCGATACTCTGCTGCTCACGTATATACATACATTTTTCGTTGCCAGACAATCGAGTATTTTACTAATCTACTTCTTTTATACTACAGTGGTTAATTGAGGTTGAGGGGAGGGGTTTTGTCTACTCTATATACATCTTGCAGTGAATTTTGAACTTTTATTTTGTCTCTTCGCGTCACGGCGACGTTGGCTGTTAGACCTTCTTGTTCTAAGACTGCTCCATAATGGAGGTTTAAACGTGTGATAGATAGAAGAACGGGCTGCGTGGTATTTTACTATTCCTGTTTCTCCCGTGCACTAAATATCGCGTATTTGACTTAAGTTGAGGTCTGAAGACGTAAGTATACTCTCTCAGCATAATATTAATAGTTCACCGATCTTAAGAAAATAATAGTTGATTTTTAAAGGAAATGCAAAACTAACTTAATGTATAATTGAAACATGTTTTAGATAGGGTGAAGATTAACTAATAATTCTATGTAGGTTAGCTACTAGGACTGTTAATTCTATTGAATGCCTAATGATATTACTAATATTATAATTGATACAACAATCTAAAAGGGTATATCTATAATGATATTACTAATATTATAATTGATATTATTATAATTATTAATAAAAATAAAAATTTTATTTATATATTTATTATTTTGTAAGTAGCCGTATCTACGAATTGTATCGTTTTTACACTGTTTGTTGGAAATAATAAGAAAAAAATCTATTGGATGGTTTTACAAGGTATTTGCATGAATTCTAGATATATTATTTAATATATATAAGGTAAATATATAAATATATTATAATATATAACGCGTATTATTAACCACTACATAGGGATGTGTGAGATAGCTGCACGATAAAATGAGTTTAATAAGACATAGCTATAATATATAGTGTGATAATGAAGGCAAATTTTTCTAACAATATACTGTAGATCGAATAAACATTAAGGTAGATTTATAAGTAATTTAAAGAGAGAGTTTGATCATCGCTAGCAGGTATGTGATGTTTGGGTTACGATTTCGCTGTCCATATCTTTTTATGTAGTTTCTTTGTGTTTCTCGCAATACAGTCTCTTCTTCCACGTCGAAGGTAGGAACTGACCACAAGACAGACATGAGAACCCTCTCAGGACACAGAAGCTTATCTGACGGGTCACTACGAAGGCCTAAAATAGATCTATCTATATTTCGGAATGTTAATGTAAGACGTATGTACATATGACGTATTATATGATTGGAGATTCCCGTGACGTAAACAATTGTAAGGACATACGCAGATTGAGAAGGGTAGGGGAAGCGTACACAGGCATAAGAGAAATATCTCGGAGGCATCTAGGTGCACTCTGTGTCGAAAAGTTTACATCTTGTTAGTATGCCTACCGTGCAAAGTAAGTAGTCATAACCTTATGGGGAATTGTGGCACCTTGAAAACATAAATAATAAGTTTATCACCCTAGTTAATTTAATTGAAATTATAAAATAGCCTTCGAAAAAATTTCTTTAGTAAAATCATTTCAGATTACAAAAAATACCTTGATGGGGTTTTAATCTAGGGCATGATAAGTGCGGGAGTGTATTTATCCGCTAATGGAGGTTGATGGTGGGTGATAGTCGTCTCCTCAAATCAATTGTCATAAGAATAAATTTCATAACTAGTGCAATGAATGCTGAATTACCAGATAACAAAATGGTATGAATAGTATGAACATTGATTGAAATGACAGGTTACTTAGACGATGGGTGGAAGGCGCAAAATTTTGGAATTACTCTCTGAACAACATGTGGAAGAATTGACTTCCTAAAAATAAATATATAAATTAAAAAAAGTGAATAAATACATACAATAAAAGAAATGGGTAAAAATAAAATATTGAAAGATAGCTTTTGATATAGTGAAAGTTATCGATATTAACTCACAGAATGAATGATGGATTATCGCATATTATTTGGTAATGTATTGCAGTGAGATTTTGAAGTCTAATTACACTCTTGAGTCATAGTTTATAATTCTAGATTTTGAAGATTATTTATGGCTTTTTGAATTAGAGAAATACAAAAAGCTTATATTGACAAAATGATCCTAAGTTGGAAATAAAGATTCATTGAATATTGTTGAAGCACTCAAACTTAATATTTATATTATATAATATATAATAAATATAAATAAAAAAAAAAAAAAAAAAAAAAAAAAAAAAAAAAAAATTATTTTTTATATATATTTATTAATATATAATATAATTAGATAAGTATTATATTTATTATACATAATATTATTTATATATATAGTATATGTAATTATATTATATGTATATATATATTTATATAAATAAGAATTATATTATACGTATGATATTATACTATTATATAAAGTTTATCTATATATTATTATATATCGACATCATCTAATATATTTAATTATATGATATACGTATATATGGATATATATTATTTATATATATTATTACATATTTATATTATTATATATAATAACTAATACATATATATATATAGATATTATAACGGTAGTTTATTTTATTTTATTAAATAATATATATTAATATTAATCCTTATATATATTAAATTTATATATATATATTAATATATATATATATTATTAATTAAAAACCATCATCTCCCAAGAAGGGTTTTCACCCTTTCAGTAATAATAATAATAACTAATATATATATATATATATAGTTAATTATAATATATTATAAGGATATACTATTAATAATATAATAATTGTATATTAGATAGTATTAATTAGTAATAATATATTATAGATATTATTAACCAGATGAGACTTTATCCTTTCTATTTTTGATTCCCTGCAGAGAGTATAGGATCTATCAGACCTAGTTGCAGAAGTGATCAAGTAAGGCAAGAAACACCAGAGATAACTATGTAGTACAGAAGTTGTGTAGAAAAATATTTCCCCTTATTATTGGCGGTCAGTTTGATGTATTAATATAGGGGAGCTTTTATCTCACGTTTATCTCCATGATGTATAATGTATGATTATTAATTAATGTGACATGTCTAAAAAAAACATTCTGACTCACTATGCTATATAGATTATAGATAGTAAGTAAGTAGTATAATAAGATATAATAGATTAGGAGATAGATATAAATAATAATAAGTTAGAAATAGAAATAAGAATATATAATATAAAAAAATATAAATGAGTATGAGTATATATATATTGTAATAGAGAGGATAGATATATAGATATAATATTGGAGTATATAGATAAATATATAAATGAAGATTAATGATTATATATATGAGAGTACTTGTATAAGGAGTATTAATAGATATATAATAAGGGAAAGATAGATAATTACATATAAGAATAGATAAGGTACTATATGATATAAATTATTATCTAAGTAGAGAGGAAAATGTGAATAATATTATAATAATATAATAATATAAAAATATATATTATATATAGTATATAATATATAAAATTCAAAGAATAACAATTAATAAATCTTGAGATTATACTGTAGATAAATGAATACTTTCAGGTAGCTTCTTTGTGTTATACAGGGTCTGATTAAGAACAATGGGCAGTTAATAAATATTACTGCGTAATGAAGTTATAAATAGATGACGAGGTATAATAGAACTAAGTTTAGGTATTGTATAGTATAGTATAATATATATATATACTATAAATTATATTATAGATGTATAGATAGTAGGATATATAGTATTAGTATATTTATAGGATATATGTGGGGATATATATATATTAATAATATAATTGATATTAGTATATTATATGAACTATATTATAATATATAGTATTAGTAATATTAAGTATGAATGTAAAATTGGTAATGAAGAGAGGTATAAAGATACAATAAATACCGGTAAATATAAAAATTAGTAGGTATTATATAACTTGCTTGAAGAAAGAAGAAAGAGGGTGAGTCGGGACTCGGAATGGTTAGATCTTGCATACACAGGAAGTGAGAACATCTTTGGCTGTGAAACACTTAAGAGGCAAGAGAATCCCATAAGGAAAATAAGTAAAATTAACACTTGAGAGAGCAAAACTGAACGCCGTAGGAAAGGAAACAAATAAGGACGATATACCGCTAAGGATTTAAATACTGGGAATGTTAATAACTAAGAAGTATAATCTCATAGACAAACTTGATATGTCAATACTTCGACGTACTTACTCTGAGAAGTATTATTTGAAGACTTATTTTTCGCTGCCAAACATCACAAAGTATGGCGGTTTACTCAGGTGATGTGCGACATTCTTACTACATCTATAAAAGTAATCGTGTATCAAATTGCTCACAATACTGATGTTAAGTATCAATAAGACTGTCATGTGCAGTTTTACGATATTTTGACATAAATCATGTCAATCACTTGTTATGATGTTATAACTTATTTTAAATACTTATGTTTAATATGTTTTGATTATATATATCCTACTCTAAATACTTTGTATACTTTGACCGAAACATGTCAAGTACTATAAATGATTAATATGTATATGGACTTTTAGTAAGAATTTAATGACTAAACTTTCAGAAGATTATAGTGTGGGCACTTAACTGTATGCCTAATTTTGACTATGTTAAATATGGGGTATGATACTAGAGGTGATAGATAGTCGGGTTTAATGTTATATTTTGTCCTACTGTTATGGTCTCGAGAATAACAAGGTACTGATAAGGCGATTATGTTTATGGAATCCGGTAGCTTGTGTTGGGAAGTAGTGATGGAAGAGTAAGATATGACCAATACGAATAGTCTCCTAATAGGTGTGGGACGATTGAGTTAAGTGGAGAGCTGTATATTATATAATATGTATGTTAAAGGCAAAGATACTTATATTATATTTGTTTGTCCTCCATATTTGCAGTTCTTATGGGAAAGGTCAATCTTAATTTGGGTATTTTTGCTGATGAGCTGAAATTTAGGTATATGCTTTTCCAGCGGAAAAAAACTCGATTCTAGCGTTCTTTACCAGGGTAAAAAAATTTTTTTTAACATTCCTCTTTTAAATGAATGGTGGGCCAAGCACTGGCAATGATCTGAAAATTGACAATATATTAAAAATCATTGGCTATAAAAGTTTAAAATGTTCTCTGCTTTATAGCAAAAAGGTTATATACTTAGGAAAACTGTCTGACTAAATTTTTTTGAAAAAAACAACACATAAGGAATTTCTCATTTTTGGGGGTTTGAAGGAGATATAGCTTCTCAAACTTTGGAATTTTTGAAATTTACAAAAATGGACCTTTTTGAAGACATATTCGGAACAAACAAACGGATCCAATAAAGTGTAAAAGCAATTTGTAGCGCCAACACTTTCTACGTTGCCAAAACCTATAATGTATAGTAATTATATTTTTTTTAAAAAAAATTTTTTTTTTTTTTTTTTTTTTTTTTTTTTTTTTTTTTTGGGCTTATAATTTTTTGTATAATCTGTTAGCAAATGTCTATAAATTTTTGTAGCCATAGAATTTAGAAACCACACCAAATTCAGACGAAAAGTTTAACTCACCGTAGATTTCATACCAACTTAATTTAATCCCTCTAAAAACAAAACATTAAGAAAGTAAAAAAAATTTCAAGATCGAATGAAATAAAAATTTTTAACATGGACCTCCCCTTCATGCTATTTGTTGTTTCGATATATAGCCTCAAGAAAATAAATAATTTTTGAAGAAATTTCAAGCAGAAAGCAGATCTCAAAAATCAGTTCCCACAATCTTAACAAATTGGGCTAAGAATCTTCAGTTAAATTTTCAGTCATTCGGCCAGTGGTTGCCGTTTTCCTTTTTTTTAAGATGGACATTCATATTATTACAGGTTAAACAAATTTTATGTTATTATTTATTAAAGTTATGTTTTGACATTTTAAAATAGATTATGGGAGAAAAACTTATAATTTTTAATTAGAAAAATAAAAAATTTAAAAAAAAAAAAAAAAAAAAAAAAAAAAAAAAAAAAAAAAAAAAAAAAAAAAAAAAAAAAAAAAAAAAAAAAAAAAAAAAATAATAATAATAATAATATAAATAATCAAATATGATATAGTAATAACAATAATAATAAAAAATAATAATAATAATAATAATATAACAATATAACAATAATAATAATAATAATAATAAAATAATTTAATAATAATAATAATAAATTTTTTTTTATTAATTTAATAATAATATAAAAATAATAATAATGATAAAAATTTAAAATATGATTTAATAATAATGATAAAATTGGCACATGATTTCACCGAATTTAGGTATTATATTGTAGTGTGGAATATTTTTTAATTCCCTAATCTCATTACTCTTATATAACCTGCCTTCGCTCACTCTCTTCTTTTCTCTCTCTCTCTCTCTCTCTCTCTCTCTCTCTCTCTCTATCTCGGTCTTTCTCTCTTCTCTATCTGTTTTGTCATTCTCTCCCTCCATCACCCTTTATAGTTTCCTTCTCTTTTTTTTCTCTTTTTGCCTCTCTGTTTGTTTATTTGTTTCTCTCCCACTCTCTTTTCCTATCTTCTTTCTTCTTTTCTCTCTCTCTCTCTCTCTCTCTCTCTCTCGTCCTCTTTCTCTCCTCTCTCTCTCTACTCTTTTTGTTTTTTTTTTTTTTTATTATTATTATTACTACATAATACCACTATTGCAATTGTTATTCTTTAGTACTATAAATAAATTAAAATATGTAAAAAGTGTATAACAATTATAATCCACCAAATTTTACATTATAAAGTATTATTAATATTTATATAATAATAAAATAAATATATACATTTATGTTATTGTTGTTATTCATTATTATTATTATTATTATTATTATTATTATTATTATTATTTTATTATTATTTTATAAATTATATTATTATTATTACTGTATAGAAAAGTATATGTATAAATTATTGTCAAATACTGTTTTGGGATACATTAAAATTAATATATCAATTTAAATAATAATAATATAATAATAATAATAATAATAATAATAATAATAATAATAATAATAATAATAATAATAACAATTTTTTTTTTTATTTTTATAATATTTTAATTTTTTTATTATTATTATTATATTAATAATACTATTAATAATGGTTGAAAAATTATGGTAAGTATTATAATTGCTTATAGCACGTCTTTTAAACATATTTTTTTTTAATTTATTTATAAAGTAATAACAATATAATAGTGGTTTTAGTAGTAAATAATAATAATGTTACAAGCAAGCGTCACACAATAAGAGTAGAGAGAGAGAGAGAGAGAAAGAAGAGAGAGAGAGAGAGAGAGAGAGAGAGAGAGAGAGAGAGAGAGAAAAGAAGATAGGAAAAGAGAGTGGGAGAGAAACAAATAAACAAACAGAGAGGCAAAAAGAGAAAAAAAAGAGAAGAGAAGGGAAGAATGACAAAACCGAGATAGAGAGAGAGAGAGAGAGAGAGAGAAAAAAAAGAGAAAGAAAGAGAGAAGAGAAAAGAGAGGGAGTGAGCGAAGGCCAGGTTATATGAAGAGTAATGAGATTAGGGTAATTAAAAAAAATATTTCCAGTCGTAGTTTGTGTTCGTTACAATATACAAATACCTAAATTCGGTGAAATCATTGCAATTTTTATTAATGTTATTATTATGATCATTATTATTATTAACATCATTATTATTATTATTATTATTTTGAAATTTTTATCATTATTATCATTATTTTTATTATTATTATTAATATTAATATTATTATTCTTGCTATTATTATTATTATTATTATTATTATTATTATTATTATTATTATTATTATTATTATTTTTATTATGTTATACTATTATTTATTATTATTATTATTTTATTATTATTATTATTTTATTATTATTTTTATTATTATTATTATTATTATTATTATTATTATTATTATTATTATTATTATTATTATTATTATTAGGATTGCTGCTTTTGTGGTTATAGTTATTAATAGTTTTGTTATTTTCTTTACTGTACTTTACTGCAAATTTCTTTTCTGGTTTTTGATTTTATAATTAAAAAATTATAAGTTTTTCTTCCATAATCTATTTTAAAATGTCAAAACATAACTTTAATAAATAATAACATAAAATTTGTTTAGCCTGTAACAATATGAAATGTCCAATCTTAAAAAAAAAGGAAAAACGGGGCCAAACCACTGGCCTAAATGACCTGAAAATTTAACTGAATATTCTTAGCTCCAATTTGTTAAG
>SEYY01002591.1:35000-52500 GCA_009176605.1 Armadillidium nasatum
TCACCAATTCATTTCTCTTTTATGAAAAGAAAAAACATACTTCTTATGAGAAGTAGCTTCATCAATTCATTTATATATATATATATATATATATATATATATATATATATATATATATATATATATATATATATATATATATATATATATATATATATATATATATATATATATATATATATATATATATATATATATATATATATATATATATATATATATATATATATATATATATATATATATATATATATATATATATATATATATATATATATATATATAATATATATATATATATATATATATATATATATATATATATATATATATATATATATAGAAGAAAAGACATTATTTATAAGAAAGTAACTTCACTGATTTATTTTTCTTATTAAGAGAAGAAAAGATATATTAATTATAAGAAAGTAGCCTCAGAAATTTATTCTTAAAATAAGAAAAGAAAAGACATATTACTTATAAGAAAATAACTTCACCAATTCATTTCTCTAATATGAAGCGAAAAAACATATTACAAAAGAAATAGCTTCACTAATTCATTTTTATAAAATGAAAAGAAAAGACATATTTACTAATAAGAAAGTAGCTTCACCAATTAATTTCTCTAATATGAAAGGAAAAAATAAATTATTTATAATAAAGTAGATTAATAATATATATAAGAGAAGAAAAGACATTATTATAAGGAGGTAACTTCACCAATTTATTTTTCTTATAAGAGAAGGAAAAATATTACTTATAAGAAGTAGCTTCATAAATTCATTTTTTAATAGGAAATTAACATATTACTTATAAGAAAGTAAATTAAACAATTCATTTTTTTAATAGAAGAAGAAAAATAATTATTTACTAGAAATTAATAGAATAATTAGGAAGAAATACGTTGGAATATTTTTATCACATATTTGTTGCGACACTTCGCAAATGTAATGCTATTATTGGTATATATTGTCCAAACTAAATCGCAGCATCATCATTATCACACAGCTCGTTTCTTATAATGATTCGAACGAAGTCATTGAATTCGTCAGCCATTCTTACAATCGTGAAAGACACTTTTACATCGGGGTTCTGAAATCTGTTTTGAAAATTAGAAGGACTTATGTACTGTCCATGAATTACATTGGCTATATGAATGAGAACATGGTTGGATTTTACCGTTCATCGTATGTGCAGAATAATAAAACTATGTAAGTAAAATTTAATAATAATAATAATAATAATAATAATAATAATAATAATAATAATAATAATAATAATAATAATACTATAACTATAACTATAATAATAATAATAATATATAATAATAATAATAATAATAATAATAATAATAATAATAATAATAATAATAATAATAATATTTTTCCCACCAATGTGGAGATACCTTGGCGCAACCCAAATGGAAGCCACCCACGCAAGAAGAGTTTTCCCTTGCTTTGATGAACCTGCGTTAAAAGCCACTTTTAACATCCATATAGCAAGACAAGAAGGGTATAGAGTCATCTCCAACATGCCAAGTCGCAATTCATTGCCCATGTAAGTATAAAGGAAAGAATTTAATACCCTTTTGGGTTGCTTAGGAAAAAAATATTACGCTGAGCTTGGAGTTAGTATTGGAAAAATGACCCTAATGATGCTTGAAAAAAAAAATTTAAAGTTTCATAAACAAAATGAGCGTGTCTGAAACCAAGGAATGGAAAGAAAGGAAGAATGCAGATATATATATAAATAATATATATTAATATATATATATATATATAATATATATATTATATATATATATATATATATATATATATATATATAATATATATATATATATATATATATATATAGAGAGAGAGAGAGAGAGAGAGAGAGAGAAAGACAGACAGACAGACGATAGATAGACAGACAGACAGACAGACAGACAGACAGACAGACAGACAGACAGACAGACAGACAGAAGACAGATAGACAGATAGATAGACAGATAGATAGACAGATAGATAGATAGACAGATAGACAGACAGCCAGACAGACAGACAGACAGAGACAGAGATATTGATAAATTTAGTAGCAAAGAAATGAAAGATATTCGGTGGATGTTTGCTATGTAGCGGTGGTAGTTATAGTTTATGATACCGTTATCTAATATATATATATATATATATATATATATATATATATATATATATATATATATATATATATATATATATATATATATATATATATATATATATATATATATATATATATATATATATATATATATATATATATATATATATATATATATATATATATATATATATATATATATCTAAGGCAATATTTAATATTACTTTCAATAATAACTTTCATTCTAAAAAACTTCAGAGTAATTTACAAAAGTTGGGAAAAATTATGAAAATTTTTCTGTTTACAGTTTGATATTTCTGTCATCTATGATCTATAATTCAGTTGCAAATTTAAGAAATTTTTTTAACCTGTTTTATGTTATTTCTGATTTTATTTTATTTTATTTTTTTATATAGGTTTTAAAAGCCAATAATGCATTTATTTATTTATTTATTTATTTATTTATTAGTGTTAGTACAATACCTAAAAATTTACAATAAATTAGCAGTTTTAATTAAAATAAATATATATATATATATATATATATATATATATATATATATATATATATATATATATATATATATATATATATATATATATATATATATATATATATATATATATATATATATATATATATATATATATATATATATATATATATATATATATATATATATATATATATATATATATATATATATATATATATATATATATATATATATATATATATATATATATATATATATATATATATATATATATATATATATATATATATATATATATATATATATATATATATATATATATATATATATATATATATATATATATATATTATATATATATATATATATATATATATATATATATATATATATATATATATATATATATATATATATATATATATATATATATATATATATATATATATATATATATATATATAATAGTATATATATATATATATATATATTCATTACCTTCATTAATAGATGAATACCAATTTCTATTTTACTGACAGAGAAAATCAAGATGGATGGTTTTGGGAAGTTTTTAATTCAACCCTTCCAATGTCGACTTATCTCATCGCTTTTGTCGTTTCAGACTTTGAGTTTAACGCATCGGTAGAAACCAGTGGATCAGTTCCCTTTAATAGTGAGTATGAAAAATCAATAGGTTTTAGATTTGGTGGTGTAGGCATATGGTTTGGATTTTGAATGTCTTTCAGTGCTGTCCAGAGACATTATTTCAGTGACCTTACTCTGAACTGTGATTAGTAAGGCGCAAAAAATAAAGTCGTACTAGAATCAGAAACCAGGGGAACAGTTACGTATAATACTGGGTATGGAAAATCAATAGGTTTTAGTTGGTGGGGTTTGTATGCTTATGGTTTGAATTTTGGAAGTCTTTCCCTGTGTTCAGAAACATTATTTTAGTGACCTTACTCGGAACTATGATTAGTAAGGCGCAAAAAATAAAGTCGTACTAGAATCAGAAACCAGGGGAACAGTTACGTATAATACTGGGTATGGAAAATCAATAGGTTTTAGTTGTGGGGTTTGAGGTTTATGGTTTGGATTTTGGACGTCTTTCAGTGTGTTCAGAGACATTATGTTAGCGAACTTTCTCGTAACTATGATAAGAAAGGTACAGAAAATAAAGTCGTACTAGATCATCTAATTATACATATTTATTTCATAAAATTATATGAATAGTTTTAAAAAAAATTTGAATCAAATATTCGGCATTCGGTAGTAAATTTGAATCAGATATTCGACATTCGGTAGTAAATTTGAAACAAATATTCGACATTCGGTAATAAATTTGAATCAAATATTCGACATTCGTTAATAAATTTGAATAAAATATTCGACATTCGTTAGTAAATTTCGACCATGTGTTGAATAAGAAGAAATAAAAGTCGAAGAGTTTTTTTATTTTTTTTTTTTTTTTAAATAAAAAGTTCACATCTCACGGGCATTGCCCTATTCGAGGAGAGGAACTTTTCTAGGTAGTATATACTATAGGATCCCAAAGTGGGATCTAACCGGCGCCCTCAAGCACGTGAGTCAATCACTTTACCGTTTGAGCCACGGTAAACTTTAGGATATAGTTTAGAGGAAGAATATTGATAAATCTTCTATTTATGACAACTAAATGCTATAGGTTTTCTTCCGAAATAAATTCACTCAAAATCGGTAAATTCAAATTTAAATTCAAATTTAAATTATAGAACATACAAAACATAATTTTTAAAAAAATTTAAAAAAAAAATTTGTAATAATCTATTCAACAGATTTTCATATTTTTTTTTTCTAAAAATCTGCTGAATACGAAAAATATTTATGGAAACAAATTTTCAATTTCGACAATAGATTAAGTTTAAAATAACTGGATTCAAAAAAGCCGCAATTTTTACTGTTTAATAAAACAAAAAATCCTTAATCGTAATTCAGTGTTAATTATAATTAACGCTATCTCTTTTTAAAATTTTGGAGATAAAATAATTAAAGAGATTTAATACAATAAAATAAGATAAGATTCGCAAATTACGTTGCAAAAGTAGAAGTTTTGAGCTTTCTCAATGAAAATATCTTTGTTTTTCATTTTGAAATAGTCGTAGAGTGACTGACTCAAGTCTTTGAAAGTGTTGGTTCGATCCATCTGAGGACCGTAAGTGGAATCTCCCTACAAAATTTCCCTCCCTACAACGTGCTAATTTTGTTTTATTAAAAAGAGGTTGACTTTCTCTGAACATGTATACCTAACCTAGTCTAACTTATTCCAACCTAACCTAATCTAACATTAAATGACCAAAGTGGAACATAAGAGTTTTCTAATATTTTTTTTTTTTTTTTTTTTTTTATTTATTTATTTATTTTTTTTTCAGATCGCCACCACTCACGGGCACAGCCCTTTTCAATATAATATAATATAACTTCTTTTGTTTCTTAAATTTAAGATATTTTTCAATTATAAACTAATGGAGAAGATATTTCTAATAGCTTACAGCATAGCCATTAAATATCTTAATAATGATTATATACCTGCAAATTATTAATAGAGTAGGTATGTCTATTACGTATTTTGAGAAAGTAAGTATATATAATAATATATATATATATATATATATATATATATATATATATATATATATATATATATATATATATATATATATATATATATATATATATATATATATATATTATATTATATACTATTTACTCTTGAGTTATGTTCACTCTTTTTTTATATTTATTATTTATTTATTACACCCTAAGGTTGACCAATGCCATTGAGAAATCCAAGTTTATTTAAAACATCAAAAATTTTTTTAAAAACAATTCACATAACAATGTATAAAATTTAATACATTAAAAGACTAGCTTTCGCTTCTGTTTTGAAGCCTCATTCAGTTTGCCTGAATGAGGCTTCAAAACAGAAGCGAAAGCTAGTCTTTTAATGTATTAAATTTTATACATTGTTATGTGAATTGTTTTTTAAAAAAATTTTGATGTTTTAAATAAACTTGGATTTCTCAATGGCATTGGTCAACCTTAGGGTGTAATAAATAAATAATAATATATATATATATATATATATATATATATATATATATATATATATATATATATATATATATATATATATATATATATATATATATATATAATGAAAGTTGTACTTTATTTACTACTATTTATAGGTAACTTGAAAGTCGGAATAATAGACTAGAAAACTGTTCCATTAGATAAGATTCAATAATCTTTGTATTCTGATTTACAACTTTGGGAAAATGCTGACTATAAAATTAAGCATAAAAAAACATACCTTTACGAAAAATAAATAAATAAATAAAAATACAATTAAGTAAATAAATTTTTTTTTTTTTTACAGTTTGGGCGAGGCAAGAGGCAATATCACAAACGGAATACGCTGCCTATCTAGGTCCCAAAATTCTTAAATTCTACGAGGAGTATTTTGGTATTACTTTTCCTCTTCCTAAGCAGGACATGGCTGCTCTGCCGGATTTTAAATCAGGAGCAATGGAAAATTGGGGTTTGATAACCTACAGGTAAGATTTGTTAAAATTAAATTTAAATATAGATAGATAGATAGATAGATAGATAGATAGACAGACATACAGACAGACAGTCAGGCAGACAGTCAAATAGATAGATAGATAGATAGATAGATAGATAGATAGATAGATAGAAAAATAGATAGATAGACAGGCAGACAGACAGACAGACAGACAGACAGTAAGATAGAAAGACAGACAGACAGACAGATAGACAGACAGTCAGACAGACAGTCATAGATAGATAGATAGATAGATAGATAGATAGATAGATAGATAGATAGATAGATAGATAGATAGATAGATAGATAGATAGATAGATAGACAGACAGATAAACAGACAGATAGAAATATGGATTGATGGATATACAGACAAACAGACAGACAGAAAGATGGACAGATGAATAGACATTTTAATAATTAGTTCTCGAAAATGAATGATTTCTACTAAATATTTTCAAACATAAAACGTTTTAAAAGGGTAACAATTAAAAATGTTAACTAATGAAAAATAAACGAGTTGCTAGTCAATTTATATATATATATATATATATATATATATATATATATATATATATATATATATATATATATATATATATATATATATATATATATATATATATATATATATATATATATATATATATATATATATATATATATATATATATATATATATATATATATATATATATATATATATATATATATATATATATATATATATATATATATATATATATATATATATATATATATATATATATATATATATATATATATATATATATATATATATATATATATATATATATATATATATACGAAGTCACTTATCATATGAGAATACTGTGCTCTTTCAATTTGTAATATTTTTTTCATTAAATTTATCCCCCCAAAAAAAAAACTGCCATAAATTAAATTTTTGTAGTGATGATTCATCAATTTCAATTTTAATTTAATTTTAATTTAATTTATTTATTTATTTATTTATTTATTTATTCATTTTTGTAAAATAAAAAAGAAATTTACATTTTCGTTATCAACTGCTATGGTTTTCTTCCCAAATATTTATCTGGGAAAAAAAAAATTTAACATATTGCTAAAGAATTACATAAAAAGCTAGATAGATAGTCGGATGGAAAGCTGGATTGGGCTGGAGCTGCTTTTCAGATGGTTCGGAGCTTGGTTGAAGCTTGAGTTGTGTTTTCTGGAGAGACCCAATATAATAATATAATATAACATAATATAATATAATATAATTTAATATAATAAAGTTTCAAATCTTTAGTATTATATTAGATAACTTCTAAAGGTGAAACTTTTATTCGTTAATCTTACACCGTGTTAGAATAACTGTAAATTTTATCCTTCAAAGATCAAAATAAAAAGAAAAAATAATAAAAAAGGACTCAACTTAAAAGTTTAAAAAAATGAAGTTTTTCTTAAATTTGTTTCCATTACAAAAAAGTTTTCTTCTCAAAAACAGAATCATTAATTTTAAAGAGTAACAATTATTAAAATTTTTAACTTTCAATCATCTATCTATCATCTATCTTTGATTTGTCTATCTATCTACCTATCTATCTATCTATTGATTTATCTATCCATCTATCTACCTATCTATCTGTCTATCTATCTATTTATCTAATCTATCTATCTATCTATCTAGCTAGCTAGCTTTTTAATTAAAGCTCTATATGAAATGTCCTTTTTCATAAATATGCCGTACAAAAATTGAATAAATTAGAGTAATATAATATAATATAATTTACAGGGAAACAGCTTTGCTCTACGACTCTCAACACTCTAAAGCTCTAGACAAGCAGCGTATCGGTTCAACCATCGCTCATGAATTGGCTCATATGTGGTTCGGTGACTTAGTATCCCCAAAATGGTGGTCAGAACTTTGGTTAAATGAAGGATTTGCCACATACATGGAGCACATAGGACTTCACTCTGTCAGTTTTTATATTAGATAATTAGATAATTATTTTAAATAATTCAATAATTAAATCTTAATCTCATTAAAATACTAGTAAATATTGGTTTATTTAGATTTATGGGGATTTTAATTTATAAAGACTTATGTCAATTTATGTTTTATTAAAATTTATGTGGATTTATGATTTGCTTAGATTTTTGTGGATTTATGATTTATTGAGATTTGTGTGGATTTGTTTCATTTAGATTTATGTAGATTTATGATTTGTTTAGATTTATGTGGATTTATCATTTGTTTAGATTCATGTGGATTTATTATTTATTAAGATTTGTGTGGATTTGTTTTATTTAGATTTATGTGGATTTATGATTTGTTTAGATTTATGTGGATTTATCATTTGTTTAGATTCAGGTGGATTTATTATTTATTAAGATTTATGTGGATTTGTTTTATATAGATTTATTTTAATTTATGATTTATTTAGATTTATGTGGATTTATCATTTGTTTAGATTCATGTGGATTTATGATTTATTGAGATTTATTTGGGTTTGTTTTATTTAGATTTATGTGGACATGATTTGTTTAGATTTATGTGGGTTCATGATTTATTGAGATTTATGTGGATTTGTTTTATTTAGGTTTATTTTGATTTATGATTTATTTAGATTTATGTGGATTAATCATTTGTTTAGATTCATGTGAATTTATGATTTATTTTGATGTATGTGGAATGTGAACTATCATTACATTATACATAAAAAATATTTGATTTTATTTTTTAAATATTATTTCTTTATTTCTCAGGTAGAGCCAACTATCATTACATTATACTTAAAGAATATGACATTACATTGTAAATATTATTATTTCTTTATCTCTCAGGTAGAGCCAAGTTTCAAAATGTTGGAACAAATTGTTATATCCGAACTCCACACATCTTTCAGTACGGATGTTCTTGATTCTTCTCATCCAATCAATGTCGAAGTTAACGACCCAGAAGAAATTGATCAGATATTTGATGCTATTTCTTATTCCAAAGGTATAATTTGAAGTTCCTCTGAATTTGTTTATAAAATTAGTGAGCTCTAATTTATAGTTAAAACTTTCGCCAAAATAAAGATTCACTGATTTATACAACAAATGAGAGAGCCAATACCAAAATCAATCTTAATACCGATACTGGTATATAAATACACGAAAATTATTATTTTAAGATCGTAGGATACCTAGGTATATGATCTCGTCGTTTAAATAGATAATTTTCTTTTCAAACTAATGCCTAGACCGATAACAATACCTTCTAACTTTCTTTTAAAACTAATACTAATACTAATACCAGTGCCCTTACAGGTTTTTAAATTCCAATATTACCATTATTAATACCTAAGAATATTATCAAAACCACAAACAGTGACTAAGTTTTACAAATATTTTTTTTAAACTAATACTAAAACCAATGCCTGTTCCAATATCAATACTAAGACTAGTAATAATAATACTATTTTTACCGATTTTAATATCTAAAGGAATATTATAAACACCAGAAAACGTTTCAAAATTTTGCAAATCATTTTCTTTTAAAACTTAATACCAATACCAATGCCAAGATTAATGTTAATATCCGAAACTTACTGTTATTAATATCTAGAAATATTATAATATTTCTAGATATTAATAACATAGATTATCAATACCAATACCAAGATTAATGTTAATATCCGAAACTTACTATTATTAATATCTAGAAATATCATCAATACCAATACCAAGATTAATGTTAATATCCGAAACTTACTATTATTAATATCTAGAAATATTATTAATACCAATACCAAGATTAATGCTACTATCCGAAATTTACCATTATTGATACCTAGAAATATTATCAATACCAATACCAAGATTAATGTTAATATCCGAAACTTACTGTTATTAATATCTAGAAATATCATCAATACCAATACCAAGATTAATGTTAATATCCGAAACTTACTATTATTGATACCTAGAAATATCATCAATACCAATACCAAGATTAATGTTAATATCCGAAACTTACTATTATTAATATCTAGAAATATTATCAATACCACAATCCCAGTTTTGGTAATAACTTTCTTTAGAAAGAAATATTATAAGCCCCACAAACCGCTTTAAAATTTTGCAAATAATTTTCTTTTAAAACTAATACTAAGCTTAATGTTTATATCTAGAAATATTATCAATACCACAATCCCTAATTTTGTTAATAACTTTCTTTTGAATTACCGAAGGTGCCTCAATTATCCGAATGATGAACTACTCGTTAACAGAAATAACATTCAGAAAGGGACTCTACAATTATTTAAATGAATTGTAAGTTATAAAGTAAAAAATTTTCTTTTATATAAATATCTTATCTCTTTTCTCTTCTACGTAATTAAAAAGAAAATATTTAATTTTTTTTTTTTTATTATTATTAAAAATTAAAATTAAAGCTTTCAAAAATATCATAACTTCCTATATCAAAAATACAATGAAAAAGAATATATATATTACAATTAAGTATACTACTACTTCTAATAATAATAACAATTATAATAATAATAAAAATAATAATAATAATAATAATAATAATAATAATAATAATAATAATAATAATATTATTAGCATGTATAATAATAATAAATTATTATCATTATTATTATTATTATTATTATTATTATTATTATTATTATTATTATTATTATTATATTATTATTATTACTATTATTATAATTATTATTATTATTATTATTATTATTATTATTATTATTATTATTATTATTATTATTATTATTATTATTTTTATTATTATTATTATTATTATTTTTCTTATTACTATTATTATTATTAACGATGATTTAGGAGCTATTCTTCAGCTACGCAAGATGATTTATGGTATTACTTAACACTTGAAGCCCACAAGGATGGTACGTTGGACCTCAGAGTCACGGTCAAAGAAATAATGGAAAGTTGGACCTTGCAAAAAGGGTTTCCAGTTGTAACAGTTTGGAGTGACAGTAGATATAGTTCTGTTCATATAACACAGGTAAGAATGTATACTAAATTATGAGGTAATAATATATATATATATATATATATATATATATATATATATATATATATATATATATATATATATATATATATATATATATATATATATATATATATATATATATATATATATATTTTGCTGGTGTATTCATGAGAGTATATCATTGTCAAAAATAAAACAAAAAATTTATATTTGCAAATAATCTAATTTTTTTTTCTAACAGGAAAAATTCACCTTAATCTCAGCAGAAAGAAAAGAAATAAAATCCAACCAAACTTGGTGGATACCTTTAACATTCACTACTCAATCCAACCCAGATTTCACACAGGCACATGTTAAGAAGTGGATGTCTGTAGGAGAGAAAAGAACCACCCTAACAGGTCTTTCCACTGACAGTGGGTGGTTTATCTTTAACGTTCAGCAGGCGGGGTACTACCGAGTTAATTACGAAGAGAGAAATTGGATCGCTATCATCTACCAACTCAAAACAGATCCAAATGTAATTGGTATTTCAAATAGAGCACAAATCATTGACGATTCCTTCAATCTTGCGAGATCTGGTAATGATAATATAATAATAATAATAATAATAATAATAATAATAACAAAAATAATAATAATAATAATAATAATAATAATAATAATAATAATAATAATAATATTATTATTATTATTATTATTATTATTATTATTATTATATTATATTATTATTATTATTATTTTATTATTATTATTATTATGTTATTATTATTATTATAATTATAATAATAATAATTGTAAAAATAAAAATAAAATAAAATATTATAATAATATAAAATTAGTAATTATATAATACAAAATAATATAATAATAATAATAATAATAATAATAATATAATAATAATAATATTAATAATAATAATAGTAATAATAATAATAATAATAATAATAATAATAATTAATAATAATAATAATAATAATAATAATAATAATAATAATAATTAATTATATATAAAAATAATTATTAAAATAATAATAAAATTAGTAATTATAATAATAAAAATAATTATAACAATAATAGTAAAATTTGTAATTATAAAAATATAATAATATATAATAATATTAATAGTAGGTTAGTATTAACTGCTTTCAATATTGCTGCTGTTATCGCTGTTTCTATTTCTTTAGTTTTATTAGAAATGAATAAAAAAAAGAGTGTTAATTAATTATAAAATCAATTATGTTAATTAATTACAAAAATATTTTCTTAATTGAAAGGTATGTTAGAATACAAAATCCCTCTTCAAATTGGTCAATATTTAAGCCAGGAACGTGAGCTGGTACCTTGGTTGACAGCTCTCACTAATTTCGAGTACCTTAGGATTATGTTCGAGAGGACCTCCACCTATGGATATTTAAAGGTTAGTTTTGCGTCAATTTTTCATTATTTCTATTATCACTGATAATACATTATAATTATTACTACTACTGTTACAATACTTCTGTCACTACCACCACTTACAACAATTATTATAATTATAGTACTATTATATTGTAATATATTTTCTGACGCAATATTATATCGTATATATAGAAATTTTTTTTTTCTTATTGGTAAACTCCTTTTAGTGTGTATATTGAAAGGCTGGCTTTCATCCACAGCTAAAACAATTTTGAAAATACAAGACTATATTTCTTATATAAAGCAAAAACATTCATTAATCTTATTCTTAACAAGGTTACATCATATCTGCAGCAACTCCTTGCTACAATGTAGGCCCCCTCCTCGAAAAGGGCTCTGTCCGTGAGTGAAGATAACATTTAAAAAAAGAAAATAAAAAATAAATTAAATACTATAACTATATTACAGTAAAAATATTATTTTATTTCATTTACTTTATACTCAATATTTGTGACTCATGATGTAGAGTCGTCAGTTCGAGTGATGAAGTTTCAGTGTTTGACCATTCGTAAGAATCTTAGGAAGAAAGTTCCTAGAAAACTCCCCCCCCCTTCCCTCTAGGATAGGTTAATAATCTAAAGGTTCAAATATTATCGATTAAAATATCATGTTTCAGGATTACGTAGTATGTAATGTGATATGTAAAAAAATAAAAATAAAAAATAAATTAAATACTATAACTGTATTACAATAAAATTATTATCTTATTTATTTTTGATAATTATAATACTATTATAATAGATTGGGAAAAGTAGAAAATAAATTAATACTTAATATAAATAATAATTAGTTTTTTAATTTTTTTTATATTTTTATATAATCATCAAAATCAAAAATCAAAATCAAACAACAGGAAGGGTTATTAGCCCTATCAGTAAGTTCAATCGAGGATGAACCAAGAGTTTCACTGGGCCGACGGCAAACATCTGCTGGCTGGTCAGGCCTATCGCGGATGCTGATTTTCATTCCACCAGCAGCAATACATATATTTTTTATTTTCCTTTCTTTTTTAAATATAGAAGTTCAAATCTAAAGGGCCTTTTTTTTTTTAATGAAGTATAGAATTTTTTCTATCGAGAATATTTCTTCATGGATCGAACCCTTGAACTTCAAACTTAACTCCCAGCATTATCACATATGCTATACAATAACAAACAGTTTGACATGCAATACTAAAACATACAAACATTTTATTCCTTACAGGATTACATCACATCTGTAGCAACTCCTTTATACAATTCACTCGGCTTTAAGGACAGTCTCGAAGATCCTCATGACATTCAACTTCTTCGATCTTATCTTCTATCTTCACTTTGTCGTTTAGGCTTTGAAGATTGCGTTAGTAATGCGAAAAAGCTTTACAGTGAATGGATGGAAGCGGAAGATAGTTCAGTGTAAGTTATATATATATATATATATATATATATATATATATATATATATATATATATATATATATATATATATATATATATATATATATATATATATATATATATATATATATATATATATATATGAAGCAAATTGGTCAGAGTTTGTGGGGGAGTGCAGTAGCTGAGATAAGGAGTGATAGGTTATTTTCAAATGATTAATGTGGGAGCAGGTGAGTTAAACGTCAATGATTAAACCCAAAAACCTCAATTGTGATTTCACTTCCATACTAGTGTGTCATACATATTAAGGCTGGGATTTGAGAGTTCGCTATTAACCTATCTCCTCTTCTGTTTGAGTAAACCAGTGTAATTTTTTTGCTGGTGAGAAACGAGAGTCATGAGAATTCTCTCCAATCTGACATTTTGTCAATGAAGAGTTGAATCCCACTTTCCATACAATTAAGTTTGGCTCCTCACAGCACAAAATATAATATAGTAGACAGTATAGGAACTTAAGGCTTTAAAGTTGCAGTCCATTTAAGAGATCCCTGAATCCTATTGATAAAAGTAGGACAATGAGAATACTGCTTTCAGGTCCACCTTCATCCACTGTGAAATATTTGGAAATAATTGAGCAATGCAGAAACTGGAAGGTTCTATTCAACAACAAACCTGGAATAACGACCAAAAACTTATATATTAATTCCAGCCCCAGTTATATATATATATATATATATATATATATATATATATATATATATATATATATATATATATATATATATATATATATATATATATATTATATATATATAATATATAGATGTTCGGAAAGTAATTGTATTTTTTTATCACTATGAAATAGCGATTCACCCAATGACGTCAGAACCAAGGTCAAATGGGCAGGACTTGTCTAGAAATAGTATACCATCTCTTCTATCCTGTTGTCTGGCATTCATAGTTATTTACGTATAATTAACCCCATGGAGGATAAGAACATTGTGAAAAAACATTCGCCATTTCTTACTGTATGAGTTTCGAAGGAAAAATATTGGTACGGAAGCAATGAACAACATCTGTGAAGTGTATCCGTATTCAGTGACAGTTCATACATGTCAGATGTAGTTTGAAAGGTTTTAAAGATTTAAGGTGACATATCCCATAAGACTCGCTCCGAAATTTCATAGCTTCCATGAGGTTAAGTACTGATTTAAACTATGAATGATACACAGCCGTATAGAAGAGATGGTATACTATTTCTTGACAATTCCAGGTCATTCCTTGGTTCTGAGGTCGTTAGTTGAATTTCCATTTCAAATAAAACGCCATTACTTTCCTAACATCGTGATAATAATAATAATAATAATAATAATAATAATAATAATAATAATAATAATAATAATAATAATAATAATAATAATAATAATAAAAAAAAAAAAAAAATATATATATATATATATATATAAATAAATATATATATATAAATAAATGCTTATAAACCAAGCAGTAAATAAAAAGTAAATAGAGCTAAGCACACTGGAGGATAAAGAATTACTTACCTCCTCGGGGGTCGAACCACCGCATGTTGCGACTGAGATCAACTTATGGTTCGTGGATGGCTCAGTGGTAGAGCGCCGCGTCTTTAGTTGATCTCAGTCGCAACATGCGGTGGTTCGACCCCCGAGGAGGTAAGTAATTCTTTATCCTCCAGTGTGCTTAGCTCTATTTACTTTATTATTTATATATATATATATATATATATATATATATATATATATATATATATATATATATATATATTATATATATATATATATATATATTGTAAATTTTTCAGTATTATTTCGCAAACTTGAGGAAAACCGTGTACTGCGTCGGAGTAGCTGAAGGAGGACTAAAGGAGTGGAACTTCGCCTGGAAAAAATATCTCAAATCAAATTTGGGAAGCGAAAAGGATAATCTTTTGTATGCTTTAGGATGTTCAAAGGAGGTTTCGATCCTACAACAGTAAGCCAACAACAACAACAACAACAATAACAAACAATAACAACAATAACAACAACAACAAAACAACAACAATAAACAAAAACAACAAAAACAAAACAATAAATAACAATAACAATAACAATAACAATAATAATAATAATAATAATAATAGTAATAATAATTATAACAATTAATGATAATGATAATAATAACTAATAAGGAGAATAACAACGAAGCAATAGTACTACTATAATTACTATTAGAAATACTTCTTTTATAAATAAAATTAATATCATTAATAACAATAATAATAATAATGATAATAATAATAAATAATGATAATAATATTAATAATAATAATAGTAATAAACGAAAACAATTAAAAAAAAAAAATAAAAACAAAATCCACAACAGCAACAATAACAAATATAAGCACAACAACAAGAGAAAACAACTACAGCAATAACAATGACAAAAAAAATAAAAAATAACAACAATAAGAGAAAACAGTTACTACGATAACGATGATGACAAAAAAAAAAAAAAAATGAAAAATAGCAACAATAACATTGATGACAAAAATAACAACATGAGAACACAATTACAACAATAAAAATGTTGACAAAAAAATAAAAATAACAGCAACTTTAACAACAATAAATAGTAATAACAATTACATCACCAACAAAATATAGCAAGAATAGTGACAACTATAACAATAAAAGTTTAAATAAAAAATACTGCCAACAAGCATCACAAACATATAAATAACAATAATATTAAAATAAAAACACATTAAAAACAGCTGAAGCAATCAAAAAATCAACAAAGTATTGAAAAAATTGTTATATGAGATAATTAGCAACATAGAAATTAATGAATATCATTTTAACAGTAACAGTGTGATGAATAATAATAATAATAATAAAAATAATAATAATAATAATAATAATAATAATATAATAATAATAATAATAATAATAATAATAATAATAATAAAATAATAATAAAAAAAATAAAAAAAAAAAAAAAAAAAAAAAAAATGATGAAAAAAAAAAAAATAAAAATAAATAATAATAATAATAATAATAATAAATAATAATAATTTATTATTATTATTATTATTATTAATAATTAATAAATAATAATAATAATAATAATAATTTTATAATTAAACAAAGTAAAAAAAAAAAAGAAAAATAAAGAATTAACAATAACATGATGATCTCAGCTGAAAAGGATTAACATGAATAGCTCATGTTTCTCTTAAAAAAAATAGCACCTTAAACCCATAACTTAATCCATTGTTCAATGAAACTCTCTACTATCATCAATTTTTTCTATTGGATTTAATCTTCCTCTCTTCAAAGCTTCCTTCTGTGCCTACCTGAGAGATATGCATTAGGTTCAGGTTCTGGGTGGATGTTCTTTCTCTTTTGTATATGT
>SEYY01002591.1:57500-62500 GCA_009176605.1 Armadillidium nasatum
AAAATCATTTTGCGAAAAGTAATAATTAATTAAAGAATTAAAAAAAAAAATTGTCTTATTTTCTTCTCGATTTAATTCTAATAATTAAAAAGTTCTGGGTGGCTGAAGGAGGAATGGGATTTAAATCCTATTGATAGATTTAAAAGATGAACAGAATAATAATAATAATAATAATAATAATAATAATAATAATAATAATAATAATAATAATAATAATAATAATAATATCAGGGAAAATGTCACAGAGAGAAGTTTGGATACCTAAAGAGGGCTGTATTGAATTTAAAGCTCTGTGCCTGACTTTTTTGAAAATTTTCTATCTGTCTAAATCTACTATACAACAAAAGATTTTGATAATTGATTGTTGTTGTTGCGTAGGATTGATTTGCCACGACTTGGAGATCAAATGTAAAGCATGAGATTCTTACCACGATTCAGGGATTAAATAATAGTAAGAAGATCAAATAATAGAAAGCATGAGATTCTTACCACGATTCTGGAATCAAATAATAGAAAACATAAGATTCTTACCATAACAAATAATAGAAAGCGTGAGATTCTCACTACGATTCGTGGATCAAATAATAGAAAACATGAGATTCTTACCATAACAAATAACAAAAAATCATGAGATTCTTACCATAACAAATAATAGAAAGCGTGAGATTCTTACCATATCAAATAATAGAAATCATGAGATTCTTACCACGATTCAGGGATCAAATAATAGAAAGCATGAGATTATTCTGAGACTAGAAAACAACGGTAATTCTTGAAGTCAACATTACCTTCGGTGAATATCACGAGGACGATCATTATGAAATCTAGGTTTTTGAGCTTTAGGTGAAGGGAAAGATAATGGAATGTACGTTTCCATGCTGAAGACACGGATTGTACTTCTCTCAATTCAGAGACATAGGTTTCCTGCCGGACCACTCAAACACCTGAATTTAAACCATAAACAAGAGGTGAGGTCAAGAAGAAGAAAGCTGGTGTTCATCAAAGTGAAAATTTGAATGATGACAACAATTATTGCAGAAATTAATGAATAAAGAAGACCCAGCAAGAGAGAAAGCAGGAAAGAAAATCTTAACTTCACCAACCCCATCACCAACTCCCAAACTCCCAAACTCCCAAACTCCCAAACTCCCAAACTCCCAAACTCCCAAACTCCCAAACTCCCAAACTCCCAAACTCCCAAACTCCCAAACTCCCAAACTCCCAAACTCACCAACTCCCAAACTCCCAAACTCCCAAACTCCCAAACTCCCAAACTCCCAAACTCCCAAACTCTCAATTGATGATGGAGTAAGGATATATAGGAGGAACATTGTATGGTTTCCGCCCTTCATCTCCAAGGCTGATTTATGTTTAAAAAATAACATTGGGATATGTGCTTGTAATACTAAATAGTTCATGGGAAAAAAGGGAGGGTAGTGGGAATGCCCACTAAACATGTTTAACAGGCACTCCAGTACAAGGTCGAGAGTTTGCCAGAGATACCCTCTTAGAAGATGAAGCGAGAAATCATCGAAACAAAAGACAACTGAGTACAGAAGACAATTGAGTACAGGGGTATGTACTAGCTAGATTCAACTCTCTGAGGGCTATGCCAAATGGGTAGTACTTTCGCCGTTTCAGACAGTGCTACGTCCTCCATATATATATATATATATATATATATATATATATATATATATATATATATATATATATATATATATATATATATATATATATATATATATATATATATATATATATATATATATATATATATATATATATATATATATATATATATATATATATACATACATATTGATTATATATATTATATATTATTATATATATATATATATATATATATATATATATATATATATATATATATATATATATATATATATATATATATATATATATATATATATATATATATATATATATATATATATATATATATATATATATATATATATATATATATATATATATATATATATATATATGCGTGTATGCGTTGCTCAAGAACCACCACAGCACTCCAAGTAAATGGTTATGCTTGGTTGAGACCCTACTTCAAGAGGTGCTGTTATATACTGCATAAAAGATAAGTTATGCAGAAACCGGCGCATGATGAGTTGCAATTGCCCCCACCTTGGAAAGGACTCTGTCCGTCAGTAGTGGTGATCTGTATAAAAAAAAAAAAAAAAAAAAAAAAAAAAAAAAAAAAAAAAAAAGGTATCAAAATACAGAAAGTTTCAATTACTTTTACTTTTGCTCTTTCCAAAATTTTTGTATCCTAATTAGGATGAATTTAAAACTATTCTTATTTTTTCCTAATCTTATCTTTAATCATTTCCTTGTTACTTTTTTATTTATTTCTATGAATCTTATACGCAGCCTTCGTTATCAGTTACTGGATAGATCCCAGTGGCCGTAAAAACCAAATGTTTTAATAGAAACACAGATCAACAATGGAAAAAAAATTTTGAATGCTGATTAACAGATTTTTTACTGATTTTTTGGCTTTGAGTTCAGAAAACGAATATATTTAAAAATTTCATCCCATTTTGTTTTCTGATTTTTATAGATTTTTTTGGTGCAGAATTCAGAAAAAAAAAAATCCATTAATACTATATATAATATATATATTATATATATATATATATATATATATATATATATATATATATATATATATATATATATATATATATATATATATATATATATATATATATATATATATATATATATATATATATATATATATATATATATATATATATATATATATATATATATATATATATATATATATATATATATATATATATATATATATATATATATATATATATATATATATATATATATATAATATATATATATATATATATATATATATATATATATATATATTAGGGATGGAGTGAAGTATTGGTATCGGTATCGGTGAGGATCGGTATATTTTTAGGTATCGGTGAGGATCTGTATATTTTTAGGTGTCGGTATCGGTATTAGCGTCAGTATCGAGCTTTCATGTATCGGTATCGGTATAGGCAAAAAATGACCAATACCGATACCTATACCAGATTTTTTAAAGTAACTTAATCCCGTTTCCTTACATTTTTTAAATATTCAATTTCTTTAACAGTAGAGTTTCGAATACCAAAAAACATTGTTTTTCTTGATTTTCCAAATTTTCAATTAATTAATTACTAATTAATCGTTATTTAAATTTTTTTTACTTATATTCTATATCTCTGTAACTACAGATCCGATTTTGGTCCAATTAGGACCGTTAACTCTTTGGATATCATAGATCAACTTGTTATAATTAATTGTTCATTTATTTAATTACTTAATTAATTTATGTAATTTTTGAATAGTATTGTATAATATTTTGCTACGTCGCTTCCCGATAGTTTTGTTTCCAGAACATTGATATGTTGCATTCCACTAAAAGTGATATTTTGAAATGCACAAAACAGCTTTTCCATTTATTTTCACTCCATTTCCTTTATACCATTTGGTTTGTTTTCTTAAAATAATAGTTTATTTTCATTTTAATCCTTAATGTAATCCATTAATAATATATTAAGATGGCAACCGAATACATGAAATAATATATATATATATATATATATATATATATATATATATATATATATATATATATATATATATATATATATATATATATATATATATATATATATATATATATATATATATATATATATATATATATAATATATATATATATATATATATATATATATATATATATATATATGTATATATATATATATATATATATATATATATATATATATATATATATATATATATATATATATATATATATATATATATATATATATATATATATATATATATATATATATATATATATATATATATATATATATATAATATATATATATATTATATATATATATATATATATATATATATATATATATATATATATATATATATATATATATATATATATATATATAGGGTGAGTCGGGAGGAACGGACCAAATTCAAAGAGTGGATTGTAGACAGGATAAAAATGTAAAAAAAACATGTGTTCTTATCTGATTTACATTTGTTTTCATTTTATAGCGTGATGAAAATTAAACAAAATATCATACATTAACATTTGGGTTATCATAGCGTTATTTTTAATAAATGTTCGAAAATACCGCCATTGACCTCTAAACATTTTCGGCTTCGTCTACAAAGGGCGGCTGTTGCTCTCCTGATTGCTTCATGTCTTCCTTTAATAACTCCTGCAGCATTTTGAATACGTCGAATTAGTGCATCCCGAGTGTCCACTTTTACAATGTATACGTCAGTTTTGAACCAGCCCCATAAACAATAATCTAGTACTGTGAGGTCTGAAGATATTGGAGGCCAACTAATAGGACCATCGCGACCAATCCAACGCTCTGAAAACTTTTGGTCCAAATGTAGCTTGACCTGACGAGCGAAATGTGTGGGTGATTCATCATGCTGAAATTACAAATGCATTCGGATGTTTAGAAGAACATCTTCCAATAGTCCTTGCAATTCATTTTGTAAAAATTCGAAATAGTGGTCTCCTGTGAGACGATTCTCAAATATGAAAGGGCCAATTAAATACCCATCGACCATACCACACCACACGTTTACCGTAAACCTATGTTGAAAATTGCTCTCGACTGTTGCGTGGGGATTTTCGTCTGCCCACACATGACTGTTGCGAGTCTTATTAATGCCGTCGAGGGTAAATGTTGCTTCATCTGTCAAAAGTATGCACGATACAACACTATGATTATTATTTATCCACCGACAAAATACCATACGTTTAGCATAATCTTCCGGTTGTAGGTGTTGCATTCTCTTTACATGGTATGGGTATAAGCCTTGCTCGTGGAGTGTGTTTATTACTCTTCTTTGTGGAATGTTAAATTGTGTAGCAATTCTACGTGAGCTTAACA
>SEYY01002591.1:95000-102500 GCA_009176605.1 Armadillidium nasatum
ATATATATATATATATATATATATATATATTATATAATATATATATATATATATATTACAGTCTAGATTTCTAGTAAACACAACCGAAGAGAATGTTGGGTCCGAAAATTTTAAATGGTGGATTCCACTCACCTTCACATTTCAAAGTTCAGCAAATTTTGCTGACTTAACAGTTAAAGAATGGATATCAAACACTGAATCATTCAAGGTTATCAAAGGTTTCCCTTCTAGTGACCAATGGGTTATTTTCAACCTCCAATCTATGGGTTATTATAGAGTTAATTATGATGCAGAGAATTGGAAGTCACTTATTGCTCAGTTCAAATCCGATTTCAATGCGATCCACACTCTAAACAGAGCACAGATTTTAGATGATGGTTACAGTTTAGCTAAAGCAGGTACTTTATATATATATATATATATATATATATATATATATATATATATATATATATATATATATATATATATATATATATATATATATATATATATATATATATATATAAGTTCAACATATAAATTTTTGCCTCTGTGCATATTTTTAGTTATTTATTTGATTATTTAGTTGCTTATTTATATATAATTTTTTACTCCTTATTAATTGCATAATTTGTTAATAATTAATTAATTAATTTGTAAATTAATGGATTAGTTATTCATTTATATAATTATTTATTTATTTATTCATTAATATATTTACTTATTACTTTATTTATTAATTAATGCATCTATATTTCATGATGAATTAAAAAAAAAATTATTTATTCTTTTATCATTTTATAAATTTATTTTATTTTTATTTTTTTTTTTAATTTTGTGATTACAGGTATTTTATCTTACGAAACGATATTAGATATTAATTCTTATCTGAGTCAAGAAACTGATTACGTACCGATCGCGACCGATCTTAATCAGATCGAGTTCCTCACTTACATGTTCGCAACAACTTCTCTTTACGGAAAATGGAAGGTAAAAATCCAGTCTTTTTAATCTTAATGTTCAAAGTGAACAGATATTAGTGTTCAATAACTTAACAGCCCACCTAGTGAATTGTGACCGATATTTACTAGTCCAACAAACCATCTAGTGAAGTATGGACAGTGGTTAGTGGTCAGTTTCCTCTAGCCTAACAGTCTACCTAGTGATTAGTAGCTAGCATCCATAAACCTAATAGTTTACCTAGTTGACAGTAGCCAAAATATTTGAACATAACAGTCCATCAAGTAACCAGTATCAACTAGCCTATTAGTTCTTATTCAGGATAGTGGCTAGTTTTCACCAATAAACAGTTCACCTAGTGGACAGTGGATAGTGGACATTGGACAGCGTCCTAAAGCTTAACAGCCCACCTAGTTATAAGTGGTCAGAATCCACTACCCTAACACTCAGCACAATGGAGAGTCAGGATATGTTTTGATATGAATTATTCTTAGCCCAAAGACACACATGCTGTGGATATTTAAACCCTCCTGTTTCGCAGATTTTCTTAATATATTTTTAACATTTATTAAAATATATCAAGTTGAAATTTTTAATCTGTATATTAAAAACTTGATGATATAAAGTATGTTGGTACTTGGTACTGTTATTTATTTCAAAATTTTTTTAATTATTTTTTTAAAAAAAAAAAAAAAAAAAAAAAAAAAAAATTTTTTTTTTTTTTATATATATATTATATATATATATATATATATATATATATATATATATATATATATATATATATATATGTGTTATTTGTTGTTATTATAACTTCTTTCATTCACATCAAATTTTATTGGCAATTATTTCATATCTTTATTGCTATTCTATTTTTATTATTAGTATTATTATTATTATTATTATTATTATTATTATTATTATTATTATTATTATTATTATTATTATTAATATTGATTATTATTTATCGTATAAGCTGTAAGCAAATATAAATTATAAAATATATAATATTTGTATATATATATATATATATATATATATATATATATATATATATATATATATATATATATATATATATATATATATATATTATATATTTATATATATATATATATATATATATATATATATATATATATATATATATATATATATATATATATATATATATATATATATATATATATATATATATATATATATATATATATATATATATTATATATATTATATATATATATATATATATATATATATATATATATATATATATATATATATATATATATATATATATATATATATATATATATATATATATATATATAATATATATATATATATATATATATATATATATATATAATATATATATATATATATAATATATATATATATATATTATATATATATATATATATATATATATATATATATATATATATATATATATTATATATATTATATATATATATATATATATATATATATATATATATATATATATAGAGAGAGAGAGAGAGAGAGAGAGAGAGAGAGAAGAGAGAAAGAGAGAAGAGAGAGAAATAGACACAGAGACAAAGAGAGACAAGAGAGAGAGAGAGAGAGAGAGAGAGAGAGAGAGAGAGAGAGAGAGAGAGAGAGAGAGAGAGAGAGAGAGAGAGAGAGAGAGAGAGAGAGAGAGAGAGAGAAATTACCACACTTGGAATTCTTTTATTTAACAAATAAATATATGTTGAAATTCTTATTTGGCAATAATCAGAAAACATTCACCTCAACAGGCATATATGACAGACCTGGTAGCACCATTGTACAAAACTGTGGGATTCCGTGATCGTTCCAGTGACAGCCATGAAGAACAGCTGAAAAGATCCCTCATTCTAACATGGGCTTGCAAAATTCGATACGGTCCATGTGTGGATACTTCATCCACATATTATGCGAAATGGATGCAATATCCAGAAAATGTCAGGTAATAAGAATCTTTTTGGATTTTTTTTCATCCACAATTATATTAACTAATTAGCAATTTATTGATAATTAAAATAATTATTGCATTAATTAAATAGAAATGTGACTATTTATAACATATATTTTAAATCCGAATAATATATTATGCTTATGTAAACAAAATATAAAATTAAATTTTTAATGGTTTTTTATATATTTGTATAACTTAATTTTCAAATTTACTGTCACTCGGGGATATATGACAATCATGAAGACAAAATACAATAAAAAAAACAAGAAAATACAATAAAAAAAACAAGAAAATACAATAAAACCAAGAAAATACAATAAAAACAAGAAAATACAATAAAAAACAAGAAAATACAATAAAAAACAAGAAAATTCAATAAAAAACAAGAAAATGCAATAAAAAAAACATGAAAATGCAATAAAAAACAAGAAAATTTAATGTAAAAAAACAAGAAAATTCAATTTAAAAAAAAAAAAACAAGAAAATACAATAAAAAACCCATTGAACATTTAAACAAAGTATATAAACATAACTGTAAATGAAAAATAGAGAACATTAATGACATATAGTATGTATTTAAAGTAATATCGTTTACATACAAAGTCTCCTTCTGGTTCAAATGAGAGTTTAATGTCTTCCTATTGATTTTTTTTTCGTCAGAGAATCTCTTTTTAAACCCCAGAGATAATCCACCATCATATTTACATTCCAGTGTCCTTAAACATTGTTTTATCAAACATTTTATATGTTGAAACTTTTTACCTTGTTCTTTCCTTACCGTACCAAGATTTTCGGGAATTGAGTCTAGGTGAGAATGGAGGAAGAGAAGTTTCAAACTCATGCTGTAACTGAGGATTTTTAATTTTTTCAACATAGTTTCTACTATGGCATTCTAATTAGGATCTTTGTCATTGTCCAAAAACTTTTTAATGACATTTCTGAAATTAATTCATGCCTCATTTTCGGTTGTATCTGTTTCCTCAAAATGTCTATTTTTCATTAAACTCCTTATATATGAGCCAACAGGTTCTCCTTCTTTCGATTTTAACAACTGATAAATGCGGGATAACATTATTTCGAACATTTGAAACACTCACCAGATTTATCCAAATATATCAAAAAGCTGTGGTTCATCAACCCTAATTTAATATTAGTGGTAAATGCACACTTTCCAGGTCATCAAAGTTCGAGTGAAGAACGTTCTTTCTTCCAGGATTCAAATATTTCCTCTCAGGATTATTTATCTTGGTCCAGTGCTGGGTTTAAAAGTTCTTTTATCTCATAAACAAGTAAAATTAATATCGTGGTAAAATTTCTGATTTAATCATCTCAAATCTGTCAGCTATATTCCTGATATCTTATTTTATTAAGATAAAATGGCAGATTTTCATAAGATGAGCAACCGGTACTAAAAGTAAAATGTTGTCATTATATAACAAAACCTCTTTTAAAATTCTTTTACAAGAATCGACAGTGAACAACCTCCACTGTGATGGGTTATGAACAGTGGAAGGTAACTACATTATCGGTACAGGAACATCTTTTCAAAATTCAAACGATTTTTCTTCTTCTTCTTCTTCTTCTTCTTCTTCTTCTTCTTAAATTCTTTTTCTTTCTTTTTTTTTTTTTTTTTTTTTTTTTTTTTTTTTTTTTTTTTTTTTTTTTTTTTTAAATATGAAGCTGGCAAAAAAAAAAACCTCGCTCTACATCCCTACCTAAAATTCAAAGAAATAAGGATAAGAAATGAAAGGAAAAAAAACTGTTTCCATCATTTCGATGTTTGGTCAAATTACTTTGCGCATGTGTTTAAAAATCCGATACAAATACTTCTAAATAGGGAAATGTTTTACTTTCTTAAAAAACGATGTAATAAATTATAATTACTTTTCTTAATGTTCTAATAAACTACAATTAGTTTACTCAGATAATTGTTCTAATTAACTACAATTAGTTTATTTAAATTAATATTGTAATTAACTATAATTAATTTATTCACATTAACGTTGTAATAAACTATATTTAGTTTATTCAAATCAGCGTTGCAATAAACTATAATAATTATTTTATTTAAATCAATGTTGTGAAAAACCATAATTTGTTTTTTCAGATTAATGTTCAAATAAACTATAATTATCTTATTCAAGTTAATTAATGTTGTAATAAACTATAATTAGTTTATTCAAACATTAAAAAAATAAAGTAAAAATATTAAACTGAATATTAAAAATAAATATAAAATTAAAAATAAATACTATTTATTTTTAATAACTTAATATTTAATAATATTTAGTTTTTGAAAAACATAAATTTAATATTATTTAATAGTTTATATTAATAATTTGTAATTTTTTAATAAATAAAGTTCAAATTTTAAATAATATTTAACAGTTTATTAATATTTTGACATTATATAATTTAATTTTAAAAAATCAATTTTTAATAACATTCAATAAGCTAATATTTAATCAATTTTTTAAAATTTAATAGCATTATTTAATTCTGAAATAATAATAATAATGATAAAAAAAATAAAAAATAATAAGTAAAGATAAATATATAATAATAAATAATGAAAAAATAATATTTAATTTCTATTTAATACTTTTAATAATATTCATTAGTTTAACATATGAGTATTAAATAATAGAATTTTATAATAAATAATAATAAAAAATAATAAAAAATAGTAATAGATAATGATGATAATAATAATAAAAAATAATATATAATAATATAATAATAATAATAATAATAATAATAATAATAATAATAATAATAATAATAATAATATAATAATAATAATAATAATAATAATAATAATAATAATAATATAATAATAATAATAATAAATAAAAATTTTTTTTTTTTTTTTTTTTATTTTTTTAAAATAAATTTAATACTGTAATTAAATTTTATATTTTTTTAATATTTAATACTGAGAATTATTTAATAGTATAAAGTAATTCCTGATAATAATTAATATTACAATAAAATTTAATTCATTTAAAAAATATTTAATACTCTAATAAATGAAATAATAATACTTAATACATTTTTAATATTTTTAATATCCAGTAATATTTAACAATATATTTATTGCTTAATAGTAAGTATTATGATAATATTTAAAATTATAAAATAATATTTAATAAAATATATAATACCACTATTTAATTAGTAAAATCACTTTTCTCACTTTGGATGAAAATTTTATTATTTCCTTAAAAAAAAAAAAAAAAAAAAAAATTTAATATTTCCAAAATAATAAAAAATGGAATAAAAATTTAAATAAAAATAAAACTAACAAAAATGTTTTTATTTATCAGAATAATTACGCCAAACATTAGAAAACCCGTGTACTGCGCCTCTGTCGAAGCGGGCGACCAAACCGAATGGGATTTCGCCTACATTCAGTACGTCAAAACCAGCGTTGGAAACGAAAAATTGAACCTCTTATACGGAATGGGTTGCACCAGAGTCATTTGGCTTATTAATAGGTAATTAATTGACTTTGAATATAGAATTGGATTCATTGAAAGAAATAAAATTTATTCTTCTTTCTTTACACATCTATTTCTCAATCTATCTATCATCTATCTATTTTTTTAATCTATCTATCTATCTATCTTTTTTACCTATCTATCTTTCTTAAAATGTGATATTATACGTATATATATCTATGTATCTATCTATCTATCTATCTATCTATTTATCTATCTATTATTTATCTACCTATCTATCTAGTCTATCTATCTATTTATATTATTATCTATATATATCTATATATATATATATATATATATATATATATATATATATATATATATATATATATATATATATATATATATATATATATATATATATATATATATATATATATATATATATATATATATATATATATATATATATATATATATATATATATATATATATATATATATATATATATATATATATATATATATATATATATATATATATATATATCTACAATTTTTTTTTTTTTTTTTTTTTTTTTTTTTGGAATGGATAAATAATGCAAGTTTTTTTGAATTAAATTTTTTTTTGAATAGTTATCAAATGAAAATAATTCTTTTGCAAATAAATTTTCAGATACTTGGAATTGACCTTCAATGACACGAGCGGGATTCGTAAACAGGATATTGTAAACGTTTTTGACTCGTTGTCCCAAAATCCTGTAGGAAATGAAGTTGCTTGGAACTTTTTGAGGGAAAATAAGGACCACATTAATCAATAGTAAGGAAAACAAATGAAATAAATAAATAAAAATAAATAAATTTTTTTTTTTTTTTTTTTTTTTTTTTTTTTATTTTATTATAATTATATATATATATATATATATATATATATATATATATATATATATATATATATATATATATATATATATATATATATATATATATATATATATATATATATATATATATATATATATATATATATATATATATATATATATATATATATATATATATATATATATATATATATATATATATATATATATATATATATATATATATATATATATATATATATATATA
>SEYY01002592.1:0-12500 GCA_009176605.1 Armadillidium nasatum
AATTATTTATATACGAAAAACTTTAATTCTTGTTCCTGTAATTTTCTTATCTAAACCTTTAAAACCGAATGAAAATTTAGCAAATTATGAATACATTTCTCTGTAAGGAAAATCATTATTAAAAGTTAATTTTAAATCTTTTCTCAAATAGAGAAGTACAAAACCTTAACTCTTTAATATCATATGTCAGAAATTTCCCCAAAAATATTGCGTCAATTTTGACAAAAAAAATAAATAAATAAATTTAAAAAAAATTAATAAATATATATATTAATTATTAACAAAATATTTAAAACCAAAACCAAATTTTATTAGTTTTGCCACCAAAGTTTTTTGAAAAGAATTATTCTACGTAATTTTTCTATGCTTTGTCATATAAAATTTCATAAAGGAATGATGTTTTCTCTTTATTAAACTTCAAGAATTTCATTCAAGAGCATTTTGTAAATATAATTGAAGCATTAAAAGTAAAACGAACATAACTATGAAATGCTTAAATAACTTCATTCACATGAAGACGCTTTCGTAGTAACAAATGAAGCCCTCATTAATTCATTTAATTAACTGAAGTAATCCGAACAGTTAAAAAACTATTTGAAATATAGCAACCTAGTTACGTTTCTGATTAGGCTATAAAATATTTTTCAAATACTCACTAATCTAACGTATAATAAAGCATAATTAATCACTTGTACCTTATTTAAACCTAAACTAACCAAACCTTACCTAACAAAACCTATCCTAGCCAACCTAACTTAACCTTACCAAACCTACCCTAACCTAATCTAACCTAACCTAACTAATACAACTCGAAATCACTTTCTAGGAAACACACACTTCATTTTTAGTCGCTATAAGCACACTATAAGTAATAGAAATATAAAAATTAATTAATAAATAAATATAAAATTTTTCTTTAAATTCCGCAGTATATTAACCTGATACTTCTTCAGGTTCATCTGCTGAAGTCCTTCTGCAGGCTCTTCAGTTGGAGTCCTTCTGCAGGTTCTACTGTTGGAATCTTTCGTCCTTCTCTTCTCTACTATATTAATATTTTATTTATATTTAAATAAAATATATCTATTTTATTTATTTAGTTTATGGATTTAAATCTAATATTTGTTTTTTATTTATTCTTTAGTTTTTATATGGTTATTTATTTAGTTAAGATTTGATTTATCAAATTTTTTTTTTATTATTATTATATTTATTATTATTATATATTAATTATAATTATTTATATTATTATTTTTAATTATTATATTTATTTTATATATTATTATTTTATTATTATATTTTTTTTTTATATATCATTATAATTATTTATATATTATTATATTATTATTATTATTATTATCATATTATTATTATTAAGTAGTTATAGTGCTTATATATTTATATATTTTTTCACTGACAAAACGATTTTAAAAATAACAATCGTAAATTAAGAAATAAAATTAAAACTAATATAAATAATGATAGTTATTCAGCAGAGAGAGAGAGAGAGAGAGAGAGAGAGAAGAGAGAGAGGAGAGAGAAGAGAAAGAAGAGAGAGAGAGAGAGAGAGAGAGAAAGGAGGAGAAGGAGAGAATAAGAGAGAGATAAGGAGAGAATCTTAAAACTAAATTTTCAATATAAATACTGCATTAAGCAGGGTAAGAGTAAAACTCGTCATATTTACGACTCCAAAAAGACAGGAGAACGACTTGAGAGCTTAACACATGAGATTATTTGACAAATGAAAGCTATTTAAATATTCATTTTAAAGTTTGTCAAAATAAAGAGTAATAATAAAGATTAAAGCGTGGTTGTAATTCGATTTTTTTTTAAGGGAATTTGCATTGTTTAATTTACAAAGAATTTAATATGCTTAATAAATATTTAACTAAATTTAACGAAGAGATTAGACTTGTCATCAACATTTTAAAAGTATATTTTTTTTAAAATTTTTTTTTTTTTTTTTTTTTGTTTTTTTTTTATATTATTATATATATATATTATATATATATTATATATATATATATTATATATATTATTCACTCCCAGGAAGGGTTTGGCCCTTTCAGTGGGACCAACTTCTTTAATTCTGGCCTTAACTTTTACCCCAGAGTTCATAAAAAAATTGCTTCTTGGCGCTATGGTTTGCAGTGCTAGTCCTTGAGTATCACACTGTCAGATAGGGTTTTCATCCTTTCAGTGGGACTAGCACCTTCAATCTGGCTTCAAAGCTTTTTTCCCTGAATTATGTACAATAACCTGTTTCCAGGCGCATAAGTTTACAATGCCGGTCCTAAAGTTGATGCAAGCAATTAAGTTAACGAGCCGGTTATTATCCTGTCCCATATATATATATATTATATATATATATATAATTATTATATATATTATATATATATATATATATAATATATATATTATATAATTATATATATATATTAATATATACAGTTTACCACGTCTAATGGGCTGAACCCTTTCCTAGAGGGGGCAGAAATATAAAATAAAATCCATCCAAGCCCGAGACTAGCCCAAATATCTCAGGTGATCACATACTGAGGCTCCATACAAAGGCTGATAAAACACTTCAATAACTGGAAAACCCGTTCTGAAGAATAAATTTCAGCAATTTGAACAATAATCCCAACTTTTTTGAAGCCGCCTTGGCAACCATTGTGATATGAGATTTCCAAGATAGTTTATTGCTTAATGTTCAGACCAAGAACGTTTATGTCGTTTACAGGTAAGACGGGAGAGCTGTCGAAGGAGGTAGGAAAGTTGGGAGGTGTTTTTGAGAGGGAGAAGTGAAGAAGTTCAATTTTCAAAGAGTCGAATGTTACAAGGTTGAGGCGACCTCATCGAGATATTCAGTCTAGATCGGCAAGAATAGAGAAAGGAAGCTGTTGACGAGAAGCAACCCTAGAAGCGAAAGAAGAGGGAGCAGATTTGAAATGAGTGGAAGAATGGAGAGTTGAGTCATTTGCAAGAACGAACCAAGTTAGATGTGAAGCTAAGAAGATCGTTGATAAAAAGTAACAATAAAGTTAGAGATATAACAGAACCCTGAGGAGCACTACAATTGATAGAAAAGAATAGAAATAGAATTGATAGAAATAGAATGATCTGAGAGAAAACTAGACATAAGTAAGCTTGTAGAGTAGTAAAGCATGCCATACCCGGTCAAAAGGCTTTACATATGTCAAGCGCCACCATACAAGACTCTCCATAATCTATAAGAGCAGAGGACCATAAGTAAGTAAGGTTGAAAAGTATGACACCAATAGATTTCGAATGTCGAAAGTCATACTTATGATCTGAAAGAAAAAAAATGAGACTTTAGATGATTCAGGAAACAAGAGTTCAGGAGAGTTCGAAAGATTTAGACAGAGCACAAGTGAGCTATAAGGTGATTGAGTGAGGAGTCATAACCGCCACCCTTCGATGGGATCGGTTGCATATATGCGCGCTTCCAACATTGAGGAAAAATATTAGTATTAAGGAAAAGAAAGAAGAGTTGACAGAGTACAGGCGTCAGCTCAGTTGCACACTCCATCAGAACAAGGGGAGGAATGACCTCCAAGAAGATGGCCTTTATGGCGTTCATAATTCTCAGAATCCCATGGTCTTGAACAATGAACATGTGCAACACAGATGAAGACATGGGACAATTAAGAGGAGTAGGAGCAGGGTAGCCGGAATAGTTCAGGGTTGAATTGAAGGAAAAAGGAGGCCGAAGAGATTTGCCTTTTCAGAAGGAATATTATCAACGGATCCGTTAGGACGAATAAGAAGAGTAAAAGCAAATTTACAGAAGTTATTAGAGTTGTTTTTGACTAGAGGCCAGAAATTTTTATCAGTAGGAGAACAAAAGTCGTCAGCACACTTACGTTTTTTGTGAAATTATTATTATTGTTATTATATCCCTACAACGATTCCGAGCTAAATGAAATTTTTCAATTGCGATAGGAGAAGAAGACTTTTTCCATACATGATAAGCACTCTCTCTTTCATGAATGGCAAGAAAGCAAGAGAAATCAAACCATGGATTTTGAGAAGATAAAAATTTAGTTGAAGATGAAAAGAACCTATTTATCTTACCGGCGATTACGGTCCCTACCTTTTTGGTAGACACCGAAGCATCTTCCGGGTCAAAACAGGATTCATTTCAAGGTTAGTTAGCAAAGAAGCTTCGCAGTGCCCCCAAATTAGCCCTATTAAAGTGTTAGAAAGTACTTTTAGGACATAGTGAAGCTGCCGTAGAAAAAGTATAAGAGCTATAAGATTGTTGTCAGGGTTACCAACAGTGAGGAAAATGAGGTATTTATATTTAAAAAGAGCAGTGGTGAAACATAAGTCAAGTGTGTTCAGGAACTGTTTAGGATGATCTGAGATGTGTGTGTGGGTTCCCTAATCAACTGCTTCAGATCGTCGAGAATGCTGAATGATCTGGCCCCCTTTCCACCTGTATATAGGTATGAGAGGAGCCCAACCACCCAGTGTGGTGTACGTTGAAATCTCCTAATAGAGGACCTCAGCATCAGGATGAGAAGTAACAGTCTCGTGAGAAGTAGTAAAATATTCAAAAAGAAACGGAAAATCTGTTCCATTAGGAGGCAAGTAGCAAAAACATAAGACAATGGTAGTAGTAGGAAGACAGATTTTAAGCCATAAAAGATCGAAATTAGGAGATTCAAGATTTACGAGACGTGTCATAGGAGTGTTAATATTTATATAGGCATAGACTCTACCATTTACTGAGAAATTGTGAAATAAGCGTAATTGAAAATATTAAGATTGTTGGAAAAAATTCCTGTCCAGCTATGTCTCAGGCAGAAGCAAATGGTTAGGACGAGAGTTAGATAGGTGATACTCCATGGGTTCGATATTACTGATATATATATAATATATATATTATAGTATTATATATATATATATATATATATATATATATATATATATATTATATATATATATATATATATATATCATCGCTCTAGAATCTTTTATACTGTTAACAGTTTTGTCGATCATCAATAATGTGATACTAACACACAAAAAAACAAACTTTATTTCAAGTTGTCCCTATCTTAGTTTATTGCATGTTGCTTCTATATTAAACATTAAGTAATTAAATATAAAGCAGTTCAAATAGAAAAAAACTCTTAAATGATATATGTTACGTGTTAAATAACACTTTAGTGGCGATCGACATTATATAATCGTTATAACGTTGAAACGCTTGAAGCTTTTTTTTTAATTAAAATGTAGAGAGGCAAAACACAAGAGGAGCTCGTGAAATGTAAAAAGAATTAAAGAAAACAAACTGGAGATCCCAACCACAGACCGTCATTTTCAAATAATAGCATTTGAATAGGAAAAAATTTAAAGAAAGGTGGTAATATTGAAGAAGGAAGAGTGATCTAGACTTTACCAATACAGAACAAGACTGAGCATAGCGTTTAAATATGGGGTCAAAGAGTTTGACAGAGAAAAGTAGACATTGTGCAAAGTAATATCAGAACTCGTCTTACGAGACTGTATGTGATTTGAAAATTTAGATAAAAAGTGTTTGTTGTAATAACAATTGTTATTATTATTATTATTATTATTATTATTATTATTATTATTATTATTATTATTATTATAATATATATATATATATATATATATTTTTTTTTTTGTGAAGAATTTTACTTCATTATTATTATTATTATTATTATTATTATTATTATTATTATTATTATTATTATTATTTATTACAATTTTTAAGGATATTAAATACGTTTCGGCGAACTGTGTTCTGGTAACTCATTACAAAGGCGACACCGACGCAGTTGTTGACGAGCACTTCACAAGAGCTTTATCGAACAAGAGTCTTTTGGAAAGCAGAAGTCAAGCCAAAGGTAAGAATATATATATATATATAGTATATATATATATATATATATATATATATATATATATATATATATATATATATATATATATATATATATATATATATATATAATATATATATATTATATATATATATATATATATATATATATATATATATATATATATTATATATATATATATATATATATATATATATATATATATATATATATATATATATATATATATATATATATATATATATATATATATATAATATATATATATATATATATATATATATATATATATATATATATATATATATATATATATATATATATATATATATATATATATATATATATATATATATATATATATATATATATATATATATATATATATATATATATATATATATATATATAGATATATATATATATATATATATATATATATATATATATATATATATATATATATATATATATATATATATATATATATATATAGTTTGGTTTCTGGTGAGTGCAAGTGTTCTGTATGGGGTCCTGTTAGTTTTGTTTTTCTTGTAATGTGTCTAAATTTTAGTTATTCATTTTAAAGTTGTAAATATCTCTTGCTGGTTTTAGTGTTTTATTGTAGTGCTGTGTTTTTATTTAATTGCGATCTACTGAAGTGGTGTGGTTAAATTTAAACTTCTAGCAATTTTTATCCGACGGAAGTTAAGATAAGTTTTAGTCGCTATTTTTAATTTTATTTTTTTCTTGTAAATAAAAATAATCCTTTTAAAATAATTTAATTTTAAATATTTTTTTTTTTTTTTTTTTTCAATATATTGGGAGTAGGGGAGAGTTCATTGTTGATTGGGAGTGTGAGTTGGGGTGTGAGTTTGGGGTGGTTTAGTTAGCTTAGGGGTGGTGGCCTCTAGGAACTGGTGGTATCCTTAGGTAGTGGGTCCCACCGTGAAACGTCACAGTTCGGGAGTGATTGAATATAAATAGTGAAGATGTCTGGAAGGAATGGGGGTTCAGAGGTATTAAAAGTGGGGACTCTAAATGTAAGGGGGGTGAACAAAGAAGAGAAGAGGTGATGGAGGAAAGGAGGTTGGATATTTTAGCATTAACTGAAACGAAACTGAAAGGGGAGGGGGATTTGGCATTTGGGAAATATAAAGGGATGTACGCTGGAGTGAATGAGAGGGTGAGAGCAAGGGAGGGTGTAGCAATTGTTATGAGAGATGAGTGGTGGAGTTGTGTAAAAGGGAGAGGTAGAATGGGGGCCAGAATAGTTTGGGTAAGATTAAGGTTAAGAAGGGAGTATTGGGTTTTTATTTGTGCGTATGCACCAGTGGTAGGAGCAAATGAAAGGGAGAGAGAGAGATTTTGGGAGAGTCTGAGTGAGTGTGTGGGAAGTTTTGATGGTAGGGATCATGTTTGTCTGTTGGGGGATTTGAATGCAAGGGTGGGGGTAAGAAGAGTGAATAGGGTAATAGGACCTTTTGGAGTGGATGGGGAAAATGAAAACGGAATTGAAATGGTTGGAATGTGTGCTGCAAGGGGTCTTATGATTGGGAATACGTGGTTTAAAAGAAAGAAAATCATAAAATAACTGGGTGAGTGGTGTGAATGGGAAAAGGGACTGTTGGATTTTGTGTGTGTGAGCTGGGAATGGAGGAGTAGGTTGTTGGATGTTAATGTGCTGAGGGGAGCTGCGATGGGTATTTCGGACCATTATTTGGTGGTGGCGAAAATAAAAGTTAAAGGAGGTTGGGAGAAAGTGGGAGGGAGGGGGAGGGCGGTGGAGATAGTACGAGTGGAGAGGTTAGAAGATGAGGAAAAGAGAAGTGAATACACAAGAGGGATAAGAGAGAAATGGGAGGAGGTTGGGGAGTGAGGTGGAAGTGGTGGAAGAGGAGTGGAGTAAACTGAAGGGAGCGTTGGTGGAGGTTGCGAGGAGAGTGTGTGGGTAAAAAAATAGGTAATGGTAGAAGAAAGGGGAGTGAGTGGTGGAATGAAGAGATGGAGAATATGATTAAAGGAAAAAAGAGGCTTACTGCAAGTATTTGAGTACGAGGAGGGTAGGGATTGGGAAGAGTATAGGGAGAGGTGTAAGGAGGTGAAGAGGGAGGTGAAGAGAGCGAAAAGGAGAGTGGGAGAGGAGTGGTGTAGAAAGTTGGCAGAGAATTTTAAGGAAAGGAGTAAGATGTTTTGGAAGGAGGTAAATAAAGCGAGGAGAGGGAGAGAGGAGGGGGTAGAAGGAGTGAGGGGGGAGGATGGTGATGTGGTGCAGAGAGAGGGAGGTGGGGGAGAGGTGGAAGAGACACTTTAGTGATTTGTTGAAGGGGGTGGGAGGCGAGAAGTAGTGGAGAATAATGAGGGGATGTTGTTAGAAGAAGATGGTAGTATTAGTAGAGAGGAGTGGAGTAGCTGTGGGAAAGGTAAGATGGGAAAGTCAGCAGGAAGGATGGTATATATGGGAGATGATAAGGGTGGGAGGGGGAGTGATAGTTGACTGGTTATTAAGAATGTTTAATGTGTGTTGGGGAGAGGGAAAAGTACCTCAGGAGTGGCAGGATGCTTGTGTAGTGCCAATATATAAAGGGAAGGGGGATAAGATGGTGTGTAAGAATATGGGGGATAAGCTTGTTAGTGTAGTAGGAAAAATTTATGGGAAAGTTTTGGTAGCGAAAGTGAAAGAATTGACAAGAGAGAGAGTGGGGGAGGAACAGGGAGGTTTAGAGAAGGTAGGGGATGTGTGGATCAGGTGTTTACATTGAGAATGATTGGTGAGAAATTGCGTGAGAAAGATAGAGTGGGGTATGTATGTTTCATGGATTTGGAAAAGGCGTATGATAGAGTTTGTAGGAGGAAATTGTTTGAGGTTCTAAGGGAGGGGGGAGTGAGAGGTAGATTATTGAATGCAATTAAATCATTTTATGAAAACTGTAGAGCGAGGGTGAGGGTGAGGAGGGAACTGTCTGATTGGTTTAACGTTGGAGTTGGCTTGAGGCAGGGGTGTGTTATGTCTCCGTGGCTCTTTAATGTGTTAATGGATGGTTGTTAGGGAAATGGAGAGGAAGTGGAGAGAGGGGGAATGGGAGGTAAATGTCTTGTTGTTTGCGGATGATGCGGTGTTAGTGGCAGAATCTGGGGAGAAGTTGAGGATGTTGGTGAAAGAGTTTGTGAGGGAGTGTGCGTCAAAGGGATTAAGGGTAAACTCGGCAAAGAGTAAAGTGATGAGGATTGGGGGCGGGGATGAGGCAATAAGAGGGGAGGAATGGGAGGGGTGTTGAGGTGGGGGGAGAGAAATTTGAGGAGGTGGAAGAGTTTAAAATATCTGGGAATGCTTGTGGAGGGGAAATAAAAAAATAGAGTGATGGAAGGAATGAAAGTGATGGGGGACTGAGGGAAGTATGGAAGAAGGGGAGAATATCAAAGGAAATAAAGGTAAGAATGTTTGAGAGTATGTGTCTGCCATCTGCAATGTATGGGTGTGAAACATGGGTGATGAATGCTCAGATTAGGAAAAGATTAGAAGTTTTTGAAATGAAAGGACTGAGGGCTATATGTGGGTTAAGGAGGGTAGATAGAATCAGGAATGAAAGAATAAGAGAGATGTGCGGATGGAAGAGGGGAATAGTGGGCAGAGCGGAAGAGGGTGTATTAAGGTGGTTTGGACATATGTGAGAATGGATGAGAATAGGATGGTGGGTAGAGTGATGAGATCCGAGGTAGAGGGAGGAAGGGGAGGGGAAGGCCGAGGTGGAGGTGGATGGATGGGGTGAGGGAGATATTGGGGGGAGAGGTTTGAATGTGGACGAAGGTAGGAGAGTTGCGGAGGACAGAGTGAGATGGAGGGCAGTGGTGAGGGGGGAGGGGAGATAGAGTGTAGATGTGTGGGTGTAAGCGAACTGTGACGGGCACCACCCCACGCGAGTGGGAAGGGTGAAGGGTAAAAATAAATAAAAAAATATATATAATATATATATATATATATATATATATATATATATATATATATATATATATATATATATATATATTATATATATATATATCATATATATATTACAAAGATTAGAATCTTACGAAAAAGATTATATCCAATTAAAAAGAGAATATTTTTATTAGGAGGAAATGATTTACGAATTGGGATTTCGATGCTCTCATTCAAGGTGGCAACTTATTAACAACAAAATTAATTTTGCAAATATCTTTTCAGCTATAAATGTCTTCATAAACTTTTAGTGCATATATATATATATATATATATATATATATATATATATATATATATATATATATATATATATATATATATATATATATATATATATATATATTATATATATATATATATATATATATATATATATATATATATATATAATATATATATATATATATATTATATATATATATATATATATATATATATATATATATATATATATATATATATATACTATATATATATATATATATATATATTATATATATATATATATAATATATATATATATATATACTTCGCAATAAATTCTTAATTTCTACTCCTACAGTATGAGCCAAAAAAAAAATTTTTTTAAACAATAAAAACATAAGACAATAAAACGGGGTAACAAATAGTTAAAAAGAAGAAAAACAAAAGTAGAAAGGAACCAAGCTTTGAATCCCACACCGGGGATCCTTATTCAAAGGAATCAGAAAAGCAAAAGATTTCTGATTCCCTTGAATAAGAATCCCCGGATGTGGGATCGAAAGCTTGATTCCTTTCTACTTTTTTCTTCTTTTTAATTAACTATTTGTTATTTCGTTTTATTGTCTGATGTTTTTATCGTTTTAGAAAAAAAAAATGTTTTTGGCTCATATGTGTACAAATTAAAAGTTTATTGCGACGTAAATATAATGTGGTGGTATTTTGATTACTAGCCATTTTATTGATATATATATATATATATATATATATATATATATATATATATATATATATATATATATATATATATATATATATATATATATATATATATATATATATATATAAGGGTGGTTAAATTTTAAGGGCCGATGTTGATTTTGAATAAAACACAAATTACTTTACATTGTGTATCTTTCCATGGTTCAAATTGAGTAAGTCTGAAATTGAAAAAAGTCAAATGAAATGCAGTAAAAAACTTGACGTTTAGGTGTGGTTCACATTCAACATCGGCCCATACAATTTACCACCCTATATATATATATATATATATATATATATATATATATATATATATATATATATATATATATATATATTATATATATATATATATATATATATATTATATATATATATATATATATATATATATATATACATACATGCATACATACATACAGGGTGCTACAAAATTAGGGGTACAAAATTTAACAATTTGTAGGGAAGGGCAAATTAGGCACATACAGATGTGTCGGCAAATGTTTAGTTTGCAAGATATAGCTTGTATTAGTTTTAGAGAGAGTTCTCGAACATTTCAGTATGCGTGGATAGCAAGGTAAGGTTGGGTACACAATGTGAGCAAATGTCATTTGTAATCGTAGCGCATAACAGGCAACATGAATCGTCTAACAGATGTGAAAATGGCTGACATGCACCTACCGTATGGCCCTGCAAATGGTAGTTCAAAACGAAAAAAAAAAAAAAAAAAAAAAAAAAAAAAAAAAAAAAAAAAAAAAAAAAAAAAAAAAAAAAAAAAAAAAATGTAGCATGGATATACCGAGATCGGATTCGGAAACGTTATGTTCCTTATCCTCGAATGTTCACAAAACTGCACCGACGATTGCGTGAGTCACGAACACTCGGAGCTAATAGAGTAGTTGCCAGTCACACAAGGGAAATGCGTCTGCGTATTGAGAAATAGATTTTACTTCATATTCGTCGTCACCTACGCACGAGCACCCTCGCAGCTGCAGCAGATTTGAGAATTGGAGATCATACTGAAGCGTGGCGTGTATTAAGAGAGAGTAGTTTCATCCATATCAATTTTAGAGGGTACAGAGTTTGCAACCGGACAATTGTGGTCCACAAGTGTAATTCTCGCAGTTTTTTTCTGGATCAAGAGGTAAATTAAGCAAACTTCTCCGAATACTTATTGATTTATGTAGCGTATTTCAGGTATGATGGTGTGTTCAGTTTGCATAACAATCATGAATGGCACGTAAACAACCTTATGTTGTTCATCAACATGGATATCAACAATGCTACAGTGTGAATATTTGTGCTGGTTTCTTACATAACCACATTATTGGACCATTATTTGCCAACGTCTCTCACTGGAAATACATACAGAATATGTCTTCAGGAAGTGCTTCCTGGATTATTAGAAGTTGTAGCCTTAGCTATCAGCAGATGAATGTGATACCAACACGACGGGGCTAAAGCACATTTTCATATTGGCGTACGAAATTCCTTGTATTTTCAATTTTCAAATCGATGGAATCGAACGACATGGTCCAGTGTCCTGCCTGACCTGTGAAGTCCCCATATATGTATATGAATCCTTTTGATTTCTGTTATTGGAGGTACTTGAGGAGCGTTATTTATAACACACCTGTCGAGTCGGAGGAGAATCTCGT
>SEYY01002593.1:0-10000 GCA_009176605.1 Armadillidium nasatum
ATATATATTATATATATATATATATATATATATATATATATATATATATATATATATATACCTATATATATATATAATATATATATATAATATATAATAATATATATATATATATAATATATATATATAATAATAATAATAATAATAATAATAAATAATTAATAATCTTAAGCATTCAATCAGTTTTACATGAATAATAATAATTTCTTTTAAATCTGAAACACTTTGTTCCTTTCCTAAAATATTTAAACGCTTGTAACTATCGAGTCCTTTACTTTTGAACGAGAAAAAAATTCCACAAAAGGTAAGCGCAGGAGAAGATACGAACTCGTATCCTCGAGATTAGGTTCCGTAACGTTATCCACTGGACCAGCGAGAACTTTCAAATATTAAAAACGTAATTGCTCTTTTAAGTCATCTATCATTTATTTATACCAATTGCATTCTTTACATATACATTTTTTTTTTACTGTAATATATATATTTATATAGCTTTTATTAAATTTATTTTTATTCGTAAATAAAGTAGAGTATGTGCTTCTTTGTTTTTTACGTTTCTTTTTGTTATTATTATTTATTACCATTATTTTCATTATTAACAAAATCGACGATAAAACTTATAAATTTTTTAAATTATCTATTGAGAAGACAATTTTTATTTTATATATATATATATATATATATATATATATATATATATATATATATATATATATATATATATATATATATATATATATATATATATATATTTATTTTTATTTATTTTATTTATTATATTATTTTTATAATTATAATCTTTATATCCTACATTTTCTTTTAAAGTTAAACATAAACTATTTTCTTTTTAATTTTAAATGAAAAAATTTTCGTACGACTTTTACACAAATTCCCTTTTACATGTGAGACAATATTTTTTCAGTTCCATTTATTTATTTATTTATTTTTATTTCTAATCCCCGTCTATATTATATATATATATATATATATATATATATATATATATATATATATATATATATATATATATATTATATATTATATTTTTTTTTTTTTTTTTTTTTTTTTTTTTTTTTTTTTTTTTTTATTTTTTATTATTTTCATTATTATATTTATTATCAATATTTTTACTTTAAAACTCAATACAGAATTAAAAACTACGAATGAAAGTAAATAATAATAATAAATAATAATAATAAATATAGGTCTACTTATTTTACATTATTGTTTTTTCAAAAACTTTGAAATATAATAATAAAAATAACAATAAAAAATATTTTATACATCTTCTTTAAAGGATCTTTGAGTGAACGAGTTTACCGCTACTTGCTCTAAATCTCCATTATTTGTTTGTTTTTCCTTAATAGTCTACTTATCTATAAAAAAATCAGACTTAAAATGATTACTCATGGAACGATTCTCCAGGTGTCCTAAAATTCCGATCATTCCAGATATACATTGATATATATATATATATATATATATATATATATATATATATATATATATATATATATATATATATATATATATATATATATATATATATATATATATATATATATATATATATAATATATATATACATATATATATTATATATATATATATATTATATATATATATATATATATATATATTACTTGCGGTTGTAAGAAGTTTATGACCCTATTTTTTAAACGGTAGATTTTCCTTTTAAAAACAAAATAAAGCTTTTAAAAATGGAAAAAAAAATTATTTTATTAGTGTTAATGGATCTTTCCGATCACGAAACATTCTTCGTATATATATATATATTATATATATATATATATATATATATATATATATATATATATATATATATATATATATATATATATATATATATATATATATATATATATATATATATATATATATATATATATATATATATATATATATATATATATATATAAAAAAGGGAATGTAAACACCTGTTTATTTCATTTTTCATTACTAACATTTATAATCAATCAATTTTAAAAATATTTCTTATTAATAGATACATTTTTTAAAAAACTTTTTTAAAACAGCGTAATTTACATACAGAAATATAATATCTTAATTCCCACATACGTCATAATCGTCAGGGAAAGGAATTGAAATTGGAATATTTTCTATAGCCCGGTTTATAAGTTCTAATATATCTTTTAATATATCTCCTTTTTCACTAACAGATAAATTATATTCTGACACATCTCTAATTTTAGTAAAAAGTTTATGAAAATATACTTTTGTTATTTTCTTTTTAAATCGTTTCATATTATTCACAAAACCATTTTCACTATTAGAAGACTCTTTCACAATAAATCCTTGTAGAATAGGCGTTCGCATATGCGGCAGTAATACTATTTCAAAGTTAATGGTGTCTATAGTCTCTTTCAAAGCTTTGATGTCGTACACGATTCAAATGGTTTAAGAAGTTAGTGTTTCAACTCATTGTTTTTTTTTTTGTGCCTCATTGTTAAACATCAATCCGTCGGTAATCTTTATTCTTTTATTGTTTTCATTTTTTATTTTATATGCATTTAAATTTTTTTACTGTAAGTATTTTGTTTATTTCAAGTTTTGTTTTTAATTTTATATATTTTTTTTTTCTTTTCTTTTAATTTTATTCTTTTTTCTTTTTATTATTATCCATATTTTTACTGACATAGTTCTTTAAAACTCAATATACAATCAAAGACAATTCAACCTAAATCTTATTCACATTAAATAGTCATACTTCAACAAAACTAAACACATCTCTCTCTCTCTCTCTCTCTCTCTCTCTCTCTCTCTCTCTCTCTCTCTCTCTCTCTCTCTCTCTCTCTCTCTCTCTCTCTCTCTCTCTCTCTCTCTCTCTCTCTCTCTCTCTCTCTCCTCTCTCTCTCTCTCTCTCTCTCTCTCTCTCTCTCTCTCTCTCCTCGATATCCTAAAGAGTAACCTATTAAAACTTGGTCCCGCAAGCAGATGTTAATTTCTCTATTGTTATATATATATATATATATATATATATATATATATATATATATATATATATATATATATATATATATATGTATATATTATATAGAGTCAAAGATATTTTTATAGCCTCTTTTAAAATAACTGGAAAAAAATGGTAAGTGGAATTTTATGGGTTCCATTTCAAAACAATAATTGGTAACTGATTTTCATCCCATGTATAAAAGGACCATAAATCCGTATTATACGTATAGACATTCCCTAATTTACGAACTGCGGCTGAACAAAGGGAGTTTATAAGGTTTTTTTTTAAAAACCGACACAGAAAAAAGGTAATGTATATATATATATATATATATATATATATATATATATATATATATATATATATATATATATATATATATATATATATATATATATATTATATATTATTTTATTTAATAATTTAACTTTTATTTTGTTCAATTGTTTATTTTTTAGCGTTTAATAATTTAACTTTTATTTTGTTCAATTGTTTATTTTTACGTTTAATAATTTAACTTTTTTATGTTCAATTGTTTATTTTACTATTTTTAACTATTTTATTTGCAGGCTTTAATGATATTTTTCAGGTTAATTTTTCTTATCGAGTTACTTTAACGTAGTTATTTGTCTATTTTATATAATAATTAATTTTTTTAAAAAATCGGCAACGCTTTTTGTTTTAATGATAGTTAAGTCCTACTTGTTATTATTTATTATATTATTATTATTATTATTATTATTATTATTATTATTATTATTATTATTATTATGATTATTATTATTATTACTTATTTATTATTGTTGTTGATTGAATTGTTATTAGACCAAAAGTGGTAATTGTTGTTATCTTTTTTATTGTTCTAGACCATCAGGGTTGGAACTAAACTTGGTTCGAATTTTGGGGGCAACTGTCTCATCTTTGTAGTAATCGATATTTTTTTTTTCCTCTCTTTTATTCTACATTTTTTTTTCCTTTATTCATAAATTATTTTTTCTCGTATAAACATACATACAAATCTATATATATATATATATATATATATATATATATATATATATATATATATATATATATATATATATATATATATATATATATATATATATATATATATATATATATATATATATATATATATATATATATATATATATATATATATATATATATATATATATATATATATATATATATATATATATATATATATATATACCAAACAATTAGATTCTAATTTAAAAACTTATTACAGGTTGACGCTGTAAGAATTTTCAGACAGAAAAAAGACCCTGGTTATTTACATCTCTACCCATATTCCATCTTCGATCCATTTTTATTTCGAGTGTAAACAGGTGAGAAAAATCTTTTTTTTTTTTATCTTCCTTGAGCTGAAAATTAACTTATTATTTTTCTCTATTTTTATATTCTACTTTTTTCTCACTAATTCCTATTATTTTATTTTCTTTTTTTCCCTTTCCTCGTATTTTTCATTTCATTTATTTCTTTTTATATCACTTTCAATTATTTCTTCTTTCCTTATTCTGTTTCATTTCTTTTATATCATCTTTTTTTCATTTTATTTCTTCATTTCTATTTTTCTATTTAAATTTCATTTATTTCTTTTATATCATTTTAAATTGTTTCTTCTACTTTTTCCTTATTCTGTTTCATTTCTTTTATATCATTTCTATTTTTCATTTTATTTCTTCATTTCTATTTTTTTCTATTTAAATTTCATTTATTTCTTTTATATCATTTTAAATTGTTTCTTCTACTTTTCCTCTTTTCTTTTTAAATTTCATTTCTTTTTATTCTTAAAAATTATTTCATTTATTTTCATTTCAATTATTTTTTAAGTATCATTTATTTTCATTTCAATTATTTCTTTTAAGTATCATTTTCTTTTTCTAGAATCGATTTTATAGTTAAAACTACTAATATATATATATATATATATATATATATATATATATATATATATATATATATATATATATATATATATATATATATATATATATATATTCCATTTGAAAAAATTCTAATTAGTTCTCTTCTTTATTTTATTAAAGAGAAAAATATTTAGTATAAAATAATAATCTTCTGTTCTATCATATAAGATGGTTTTTTAGAAATGAAAAGTAATTAATTATATATATATATATATATATATATATATATATATATATATATATATATATATATATATATATATATATATATATATATATATATATATATATATATATTTCAGTTTTGTTAAGATGGCCCCCCGTAAACGTCCAAATGATGATTCCGCTCATGAATCAGGCCCTTCGAGACAGAGACCAAGAGCTAATAACGAAGAAGAAGTCGTGAGGGTAAGAACTTTGAGTGTTAACCGCAGATCCGGACCTATACAAAACGCTAGATACAATGTAAGAGTTAATAACCCTGTCATTTTAAATGATTTAGAAAATGGATTTGAAGATGTTATTGAACGTGTTATTGCCCAAATACGCAGAGATATGAGAGAACGTCGTGAATATTTTGTACGACTTGCCTTTATATTTAACAATGATGATAGGGATTTAGAGTATTATATCCAAGTGCCTCACCGTTATATAGGGGATCCATCAATAAGTAATTATGTTGCAGGAAGACTCGAGCAGTCGTTCCAGAGTGCAGACTCTGCTGCATTTCAAGATTTTAATGTAGATGCACAGATCGCTCACGTACCACTAGGCAATGGCCCTCTAACACCTAAAGGGGTTACATTTACTGGAAAAATCATTAAAAGACATTTAAAGAAAAGCCGAGCTGACTCGTCAATAGATCTGACAGGCTGTGCTTTCAATGCTCTAGCTGTACTTGAAAAAATAAAAGGAGGAATGGAGATATGCAATGTTAGCGTTGGATCAATTAGATCCCTTGGAAGAGATATTGCTAAGCAGTGTGGGTTTAACTATGAAGAAGCATTTCATGCTGCAAATTTTCAAGAGATTGAAAAAAGGAAAAATATTAGAGTGTTTGTTTTTGGAGCGGATCGTCGTAATGAAGGATTGTTACACGTTTACTACCCTAAAAATACAAACAGAGAGCATCCACTCTTTATTCTGGGGTACGATCATGAAAACACCCACTATTATCCATTCACTGAAGATAGCATCAAGTATTGTATTAAGAGTGTTAATCCTAAGGTGATAACAGGAAGAATTTTCTGTAATTTATGTTATAATTTCACTAGCAGACTTGTTCATCATCTAGAATCCGAGTGTGAGTATTCGAAATGTGGGCAATGTTTAAACAGTAATTGTAATGGTGAAGCTCAATTTGATGGAGAATTTAGAACTTGTAACGAATGTAATCGGTGGTTCTATGATGAGCAGTGTTTCGCATTCCATTTAGCAAACGGTGTATGCGTGAAGAACAAACTTTGCTCAAAATGTTATAAACCCATATTAGCTGATGCTCAGGGTAGGATGCGGCATGATTGCGTGAATATTACATGTCCAGTCTGCTATAAGAAATATGATCCCACTCAAGGGCGCATGAATGTTACATTCAGACTCTTCCAAAAAAAGCTAAAGACTGGTATAAGAAGAAGGAAGTACATGTGCTCTATTACGATATAGAAACGTATCAACAGAAACAGCTGGTGGATCCCATAGATGAAACAAACATACAACCGACTGACGATAATGTAGCGATGATCCCCTACATTCTGGTTTCTCAAATTGTTTGTCATGAATGTACAGACATTGAAGGAGAAAATGGATGTGAAAAATGTGGGGAGAGAACTAGAGTGTTTGTTGTAAAGGAGGAAGAAGAAGAAGAAACCCCTTTCACACATTGCCCTGTAGATCAGTTTATCACTTATCTGTTAGAATTCTCAAAAACACACCAGAATGCTACTATTATTGTTTGTGCTCACAATGCAGGGCGTTTCGATGGACAGTTCGTATACGCCCGTTTACTTTCAAGTCCTGGTGCTGATATTTTTACTTCGAAACCCTTAAAAAGAGGAACACGTATAATTTCGATGGGGGCATCTCATAACATTTTGTTTAGAGACTCCCTACTTTACATGCCTTGTGCTTTATCTAAACTTTCAAAGTGTATGGGCCTGAACGACATTACACTGGCTAAAGGAGTGTTCCCCTATAAATTCCTTACGGAGAGACACCTGAAATATGTAGGACAGATTCCAGATATAGAATATTTTGAAACAGAAAGGATGACTGAAAAAGAAAAGAAAGAATTTTTAGAGTATCATGCTGACTTTAAAAATTCAGGAAGGGAGTATGATATTTTACAGGAGTGTGTTACATACTGTATACAAGACGTATTGATTTTAAGACGGAGTTTTGAAGCTTTTAGGAAAAATTTTATAACGAAATTCCAAATTGATTGTCTCGAGGAGTGTTGCACGATAGCTTCTTTAACTTTTAGAATTTTCCGAACGCATTTCATGGGTGAAAACATGATTGCGAATATTGGGAGAGTAAAAGAGAAGAAGTTTAGTTACGAAGGTATTCGATGGTTGACTTTTCTTGAAAAATACACGGGTCAGGAAATAAAGCATGCTAGGAACGGAGGTGAGCGTGTTTTGAAACCTAGAGGGAATATTTCTTTCCCAGATGGGTATTCGAAAATGGATATGCCAACGATCGCCCGGCTTCGTGATTACTCTGAAGATACCAACATCGAGTTTGAAATGGAGACTGAAAAGTATGAGAAGTTGAGAAGAACTGGGAAAATCATAAGTAATCGTGATGATGAAAGAGTAGAAGAGCGTCGTATACCCCCGGCTAGGGTCATCAAGTAGCAACACAACCATTAGACGAACCTGAAGTTATCGAGTTAAGTAGTGATGATGAGGAAGAAAACGTACAAATGTCTTCAGCGAAACCTATTGAAATAAATTTTAACAATACCAACGAATTGCTAAACGCTCTTAGATCGGCAAACCCTGTTAACCCCACCCCTGTTAGGAATTCTGAGGAAAGGCAGGTAGTGGTTAGGAGAAAGCCTAATATTGATTTTATTGATCTAAGTAGTGAAGATATCCCTTCACGGCCAGCCATGGTGAGAACTGATGTTGATGACATGATAGAATTGTGGGACGAGACACATCCTACAGCTAGTCAACAAAATGAATTACATTTACTTGATCCCGAGGAAAAAGAGGTAGTTCTTTTGTTTAATGGTTGTTTGTATCATGGACATGATTGTGTTCCTGAGGGGGTATTAAATGAGGCATCAAGACTAGATAGGAAAAGAGCAACAGCCGTACAAGAAGAGAATTATAAGAAGGCAGGGTATGAAGTTGTTTCAATTTGGGGCTGTGCATGGGAAAAGTTGAAAAATACTTTACAAATAAAAATAAGGGGAAAGCAGGAGAAAGTAAAATTAGGAGATTATGTGAACAGCGTTTCTAACTCCGCAATAAACGCAAGACTATCCCCTGGAGATGCACTTTTTGGCGGAAGAACAGAAGTTTTCACAAATTATTTTCCGTCTACAGGTGGAAAGATAAAGTTGTATTATTACGATTTTACTTCTTTGTACCCTTACGTTCAGAAAACTAAGATGTTTCCTATAGGCACTCCTATGAAGATCGTAGGAGAAAGGTTACCTTCCATTCCAAATTTCATAAATGAGCTCGGGACAACTTATTTTGGTCTTGCATATATTCAGATCTTACCTCCTCAGGATTTATATTTCCCTGTTCTTCCATTAAGAGTGAAAGGAAAGCTTGTTTTTCCATTATGCAGATTATGTGCTGAACATGAAAACAAAGATGAGTGTAATCATAATGTGAATCAGAGAGCATTTAAGGGTGTATATACTTCGGTTGAGATTAGAGAAAGCTGTAATGAAAGGTTACAGAATTTTGAAAATCTTCGAGGTATGGGCATTTGTGCAGTCTTCAGACGTTTTCATCAAGTTCGTACAAACATTTCTAAAATGGAAGACTGAGGCTTCAGGCTTTCCAGACGGAGTGAGAACGATAGAAGAACTTCGTACATTCGCTATGGCTTTCTTTGAAAGGGAGGGTGTCGAGTTGGATGTAGAGAAGATGAAGGAGAAGAATCCAGCAATGAGATATATTTCTAAATTGATGTTAAATTCCTTGTGGGGACGGATGGCCATGCGGACTCCGGAAGTTGAAGATATAGTCTCAGAGACAGAGGTAGAACTCTTCAAATTGTTCCAACGTCGAGAGTTGGAGATTCATGACGTTCTAGTCGCAGGAGGTCGGTATATTTCAAGGGTCCGGCATACTGAATACGAGGAAACCACTGCAAAATCTACAAATCTGGCCATAGCATCATTCACAACAGCTTATGCACGAGTAGAATTGTATAATCTTTTAGAAAAAACAAACGGTCGAGCCCTCTACTGTGATACAGATAGCTGTATTTTTGCTGCTGAAGAAGGAGTAGAGCTTCCTCAGACAGGGCAGTTTCTTGGAGATCTTACAGATGAGATAGCTGAATTTGGTCCTGGTGCGTATGCTGACAGCTTTATTTGTGTAGGTCCAAAGAGTTACTCTGTTCGTGTCGTTAAAGCTGATGGTACATTTGATCATATTCTCAAGACGAAGGGAATATCTTTAAATAGAGCGTCATCAGATGTCATCAATTTTGAGAATATGCTTCGAATAGTTCTTGATAAAGTAGATAACACTACAGCTGAAAATGAACAACATATAAGATACCAGAACTGTTTGAAGGATCATGATGTAACAGCTAAAGCAATCAGTCAGATGTATTCACCGGAACATCAGGATACAGCGGAATATAAAGCAAAACATAAAGACTTAAGAAATATTCAGCACGAACGAAACCGAAAATAATAGAGATACTACCTTCACCGTACCAACTACACGTTTCAGAGCCGACCGTCTTGGATAATATGACAATACGAACTGGGAAAAAACGCTTCCGTATGACTGAAGGTAAACGTGTAAGTATTCCCGGAACTGCACGCACTATTCCCTTTGGTTTTAAAGGTGAA
>SEYY01002593.1:12500-17757 GCA_009176605.1 Armadillidium nasatum
AAAATAACATGATTACATCAAAGATAACACCGCAAAACAAGATCAACATGAAGATAAAACAAATTATCTGATTAAAAACACCTCACAAAGGTACGTGAGTTTCCCCTCAGGGGGGGGCGGGGTTTCCCCTCAAGCGGGGCGGAGACCCCAAATGGGCTCAGGAAAGAGCGTGAGTTCCCCTCAGGTGACGTCATCGTTTCCCCTCGCCTGCCTTGTATTTCGTTCTCTTACTACTATTTATATATATATATATATATATATATATATATATATATATATATATATATATATATATATATATATATATATATATATATATATATATATACTGCATCATATCCCGCATGATGCAGGGTGGTGTCGATTGTAGTAAGTTTTAACATCTCTGCAATCGTACTTGGGAAGAAATGAAAACTGGTTAAAAGAGTTCCCAGCCTCTAGGACCATGAAAAGAACTATTCTTCATTTGACTTGACTGCTACGAAATAATCACTCTTTATTGACCAGAAGGTACTTCTAATTTAATTCTCTCTCTCTCTTTTTTTTTTTTAATATATAGAGTGTTTCGAAATTGCACGGCAATATTTAAGGTATGGGTTCTCTTCCCCAATATAAACAATAAAGGTCATATAAACATATGTTTAAAATTAGTTATATCCGAGATATCAGATGTTAAAGACGTATTTCTTTGAACATTAGCATACGTTCATTTGTTGAAAAGGTTAGTTCATTTCTGTCATTCCGTATTATATTCTGTGGGTGTAGGTTACTCATCAGATTGTCTCGTTCTGTACCTATAAGAGTGAGTGAATTGTATGTGTCGGTTCAAGTGTATTATCATGGGTGGCACCACGAATGTGCTCACATTTGCAGAACAAACAGACATGCTTTTAACGAATGGCGAGGTACATCAAAATGGTTTTGCAGCCGTTCGAAGATATCGTAAAAAATATCCCAACCGAAAAATACCAAATCATAAAACGTTTGAGGCCATTGAAAGACGCCTCAGGGAAAATAGGACGCTAAACCCTCTACGAGTAAGCGCCGGTCAACAAAGAATTAGATGAACTGCTAACGTTGAAGAAGAAATAATCGATGCTGTTCAGTTATCTCCTAGTATTAGCACCAGAAGAGTGTCTCCTCGTTTTGATGTGTCCTCTACCAGAATAAGGCGAACATTGAGCGAACAACAACTGTACCCATATCACGTACCCTTATATATATATATATATATATATATATATATATATATATATATATAATATATATATATATATATATATATATATATATATATATATATATATATATATATATATATATATATATATATATATATATATATATATATATATATATATATATATATATATATATATATATATATATATATATATATATATATATATATATATATATATATATATATATATATATATATATATATATATAGGGCCAGACTGCACTTTAGTCCACACAAATATTACAAATACTACTTAATGTACATTAAAAAGGATAACATTTTTAAAATCCTTGAAGAATTCTGATAAAGGAAAAATTGGGAATTAAAAAAAAAATATTATACTAAGTTTATTTACTAAGTACATTATAGTGCTTTAATTGCCTCGACGACATCGTTCGTCTGGCAGCACAAGTGTGGCAGCGTCTTTTCCCGAGTTAAATATCTCAAAATTGCAGTAGATGAATTTTTCGATTAAGTAAGAAAATTTAAAAAAAAAATTTAAATATATGTGTTATATGGCCGTATTTTTAAATAAGAATATCAGCAAGCTTTCCAGAATAAGTAAGGTACGTTTGAAATTTTATATATATATATATATATATATATATATATATATATATATATATATATATATATATATATATATATATATATATATATATATATATATATATATATATATATATATATATATAGTTCTCAATTTTACACACACACACACACACACACACACACACACACATATATATATATATATATATATATATATATATATATATATATATATATATATATATATATATATATATATATATATATATATAAACTTGCAGCCCCTCCTTACCAAGTTTACACGAGCCGCCACTGTATATATATATATATATATATATATATATATATATATATATATATATATATATATATATATATATATATATATATATATATATATATATATATATATATATATATATAATATATATTATATATATATAATATATATATACCCTAACTTCAACCTAAGAGCCAAAAAATTATTACTTTAAATAGGTAAAATCAAAAAAATAAAAAGAATAACAAATAACTAGAACTTAAGTTTGCTAAAATTTATTTATGGTGTTTTTTGTTTTTAGCCATTTATTTCGTATATAATATATATATATATATATATATATATAATATATATATATATATATATATATATATATATTACTCTATAAACACCCTAACTTCAACCTAAAAGCCAAAAAATTATTACTTTAAATAGGTAAAATCATAAAAAGATAAAAAGAATAACAAAAAATAAAACTTAAGTTTGTTAAAATTTTTTTTTATTGTTTATTTTTTTTAGCCATTATATATTATATATATATATATATATATATATATATATATATATATATATATATATATATACATATATATATATATATATATATATATATATAGGGAGGGAAGTAGCGCTCCCGAGGCGATGAGATTACCCCTATTGGGTATACGGGATGTTAAGGGTACTTCCTATCATCCCGGTGCCCAATGGTCACTCCCTTTCGCGCTCACCTTCTTATACACGGAGTAGGCTCTCCTTTACACTCATAAAGCAATAATACTAACACATCCTTTTTTTTTAAATCAATAATGGCGTCAAATTTTGGGGTGGGGGACAGAAATACAAATGGGGAGCGTCTATTTAAAGAATGTGTTTCGAATAGATTGATAATAAGGAATACTTGGTTTGTTAAAATGTTGAAACATAAGTTGACTTAGGTTTGTGGAGTAAATGGTGAAAGGGGTTTATTTTATTACATATGTATTAAGAAAAGAAAAAGAAATAGATTACTTGATGTGAATGTGTTTAGAGCAGCTGCTAGAAGGGATATGTGATCATTATTTGGTGCTGGCTAAAATTAGAGTAAGGGGAGGTTGGAAGATTAGGGATATAAGTAGAGCAGTAGAGGTTGTGAAAGTAGAGAGATTGGAGGAAGAAGGAGTGGGAGAGCAATTTAGAAGTGAGCTTATGTTAAAATGGGGTGGGGTAAAAGAGAGTGCGGTTGAGGGAGTGGAGGGGGAAAGGGAAAGGTTAAGGGAATCTTTAGTAGAAAGTGCAAAGAATATTTGTGAGGTAAGAAGGGTGGGATGGAGGCGTAAAAGAAAAGGAAGTGAATGGTTGTGTAAGGAGGTGAGTATTGCTGTGAGGGATAAAAAGAAAGCTTTTGAAAAAAATGGGTACAAATAAGATAGAGAAATGGGAGGCTTATAAAGATAAAAAGAGGATTGCTAGAAGAGAGGTAAGAAGAGCGAAAGAAAGAGCAGATGTAAAATGGGGTCATAAAATAGTGGAGGGATTTAGAGAAAGGAATAAAATGTTTTGGGAGGAGGTGAATAAGGTAAGGAATAAAGGGGGGGTGAGGGGAGGGGGATAAAGGACTTAGACGAAAATAAGACAGGAAGAGAGGGAAGTTGGAGCAAGATAGATGGAGTATTTTAGTAGGTTGTTGAATGTGTGAGAAGGTGGTAGAAGTGTGGCTGTGATGAGGGAAAGGGGAGGGATGGTGGATGAGTCTGAGGAGGGAATCCTTATAAAAGAAATAGGTAAAGTTTTAAGGAAAGTGAAAAGGGGTAAATCTACGGGTTTGGATGGAATAAGTCGAGAGATGTTGCTGGAAGAGGTGGGAGTGTGGTAGAATGGATGTTAAGATTATTTAATTTATGTTTGACAACCGGTGTAGTACCACAAAATTGGCAGGATGCATGTGTGATTCCTTTGTATAAAGGTAAGGGTGACAAGTTTGAGTGTGGGAGTTATAGGGGGATAAGCTTACTTAGCGTTGTGGGGAAAGTGGATGGAAGAATTTTTCTGAATAGGGTAGTCATAGATGGGTTAATAGGAGAGGAATAAGGGGGTTTCAGAGAAGGAAGGGGTTGTATGGATCAAGTTTTTACATTAAGAATGGTTGAAGAGAAAAGTAGAGATAAAAAGAAGGATGTGTACATGTGCTTTATGGATCTGGAAAAAGCTTACGATAGGGTAGACAGAAATAAACTGCGGGAGGTAATGAGTGGGTATGATATTGAGTAGAAGGTACGGGAAGGTATTAGAGCTTTATATCGGAATAACAGGGCATGTGAGAGAGTGAACAGAATGGAGACTGAGTTTTTTATGTAAATATTGATCTAAAACAAGGTTGTGTAATGTCTCCGGGGATATTTAATTTATTTATTGATAAAGCGGTTAGAAAATGAATAGGGTAGTGAAAGGGGTGAGAATGAGGGAACAAGATGGTATGTGGGATGCAAATGTGTTTATGTATGCGGAAAATATGGTGCTTTTGGCTGAAACACATGAAAATTTGAAAGAATTGGTGGATGAGTTTTAAAGGGTTGTGATGATTTGGGCTTAAGAGTAAATGCAGGTAAGAGTAAAGTGTTGAAAAATGGGGAGGGAGAAGAGTGAGGTGTGGTTGAGGGAGATGATATTCAAATTAAAGTAGGTAGGGAGAAATTGGAGATAGTCACTGTATTTAAGTATCTGGGGGTGATTTTTGGAGGGACTGATGTTAGTATGAGTGATGAAGTTGGTCAGAGAATAAGAGAAGGGGAGAAGGTGTTAAGTGGTTTGAGAGATATTTTGAACAGAGGAAGTTATCAAGGGAGGTGAAGGTGAGAATGTTTGAAGGATGCTGTATACCGGTGGTTATGTATGGGAGTAAAGTATGGAGGTTGAACGCTAGAAAGAGGAAAAAAATCGAAGTTTTCGAAATGAAAGGTCTGAGAGCGGTTTGTAGAGTTAGTAGAGAGATAGAGTCAGGAATGTTACGATAAAGGTAATGTGTGGATGGAGAAAGAGCTTGGTTGAGAGAGCTGAACAAAGTATGCTGAGATAGTTTGGACATGTTTGTAGCTAGAAAGGTATTGTTCCAGAAGCGGAGGTATGAGAGATAGGAGGAGACCGAGGGGAAGTTGGATGAGTAATGTCGAGGACCTGTTAAGGGATAAAGGGTTGAATTGGGAGGA